>CAJQUW010009069.1:0-130251 GCA_907163375.1 Prostheceraeus crozeri | reverse complement strand
CAATTTGTAAAATTTATCATCTTAATAAAAACTAAAAATGATTAGATTATGGGGTGTTATTAAATTATCTAATAAGAAGAGATCAAAGATCAATATTTTTCTACTATTAATATTATAATCAAAATTTCGAATTAGATAATTCCTATCAGGGAATGGCATTCTAATACCAAAAAAGTGTAATTATATGATGTAGATGAATCAATTTATGATGATTGAGACGAACACTAATAGTTAGTGAAAATAAATTTGAATTATCTTTTGATAAGACTATTAATATGAAAAAAAATAAAACTAAATAACTAAAGAAACCGAAATATATAATAAATATATAATAAATCTGCAAGACCTTGAATAATTAGAATTGTTTATATCTAAAATTTAAAACACCAAATTTCTCTTTAAAAAATTAAAAAAATGAAAATTTCTATTATCTGTATGTAAAGAAAAAGTTGCAAACAAAAAGAAGTTATCAATCTCATTTAGCAAAGGCAAATTGCATTTACAAAATGTAAACGAGCTGATGGAAGGGAAGAAAATAATAAGATTAAATAAATTATAAAACTATCAAAAACATTACCTAACTATATCAAGTATTAAAAGAAGAAAATATTTTGATGATTATCACATTCGAAATATAAAAAAGTTTTTAGAATAGTGAAGATGCAACATGTAACGAGATGGAGATATTTTATTTAGACGATAGCTGATGAATCTCGAACGAAATAGATGAATCTGATGAGTACATAAAGAAAACCGATAGAAGGCCTAACAGAAATAAAAATATTTTTATTTTAATCAGTCTGTGGATACATAATGAAACCGAATGAAACTTTTACATGTATTAACAAACTTTTTCAAAATATTTAATGAAATCTTTCAAATGTTATATGAATAGTAGAAGTACTTTATACAAAAACTAGACCTGATAGGAATTCCTCATCGTAAATAATATCAAGAGAGCACTTGAACAAATTCGCCAAGGAAGATCATAATGTTAAAATGATATAGACAACGCAATATTTTGAACAAATGAATACTTAAAATAGAAAATTGTATAATTGAAGGCCCCAGTTACGTGAGAGTCTGGTTGGAGATTTGTTAAAAATACTATCTAAGAAAATAGTAATTGATAAATATAAAAATAATACTGGTGGTAGTTATGTTCCTCTACCTTTCAGTTCACCACAAATAATCGACATAAAAAATGAGATGATTATTGTTTTCTGTGGAGTATTATAGCACATTTACTTCTGAAGAATGATCACAAAGAAAGACTAAGACATTATAATAAAGAGAAGAATATATAAATGAATTTGATCTTTCTGATGGTTTAGATGAATTTCCATATGATTCAAATAGGTTGATTAAAGTTTCATAAAAAGAATAAAAAATTTAATAGAAGTATAAATGTTTTTGAATTAAATGTGAATTATGTTTCTATTGGTTGATATGTACTACCATTTACTCAGATTCAAAAAAAATTTTATTTGAATAATAAAAATTTATGTCAATACAGAAATAGTATACAATGAAAAGAGGAACATTACAGTGCATAATAATATGTTTATACCAAGGAAAAATAATACTGTACTAGCAAAATTTGGAAATTGTTAAAAGCAGTTATCACTCAAATAATGATCAATCATAATAATCTGATAGAAAAGGACGTACATTATTAATTATGATTATGACTTCAAATTATATACATCTTTATCTTTAGAATAATCAACAAAAATTACAATAGATTAAATAAACATTTTACAAAAACATGTACAAAACAGGATTATCAAACAACAAACAATTAAAATGTACGGCCGGTGACAAGAATATCACCGATAAATATACAAAATAAGATAGAAAGCGATTCAAGAATTAAATAAAGACCAAATAATGAAGATAAATGAAAGAAATCAAAAAATAAATGATGTTTAAAAAAATGTCAACAACTAATATAAAGATACAATATAATAAAGAATAATAATCTATCACGTAGGCAAATTAGAATAAAATTTATCATCCGGAATACATGTTAATCTTACACAAAGAAATTGATGCATAACACATGAATGATAATCAATGATAAATTTGAAAACTAAAAACAAACAAAACAATCAGCATCAAGCGAAATATATTATATAGCATCAGCTCATTTATAGTTGTGTAAATGATGTTTCTATATTTAGCAAAAACTTCAGATAATGCTAATATTTCCTGTCCTCCAATGTATGGACGAGCTGTTAGAACTAAAGATGAAAGTGAATAGAACATTTGGATAATTGTCAACAAAAGAAGGACAGTTGAAAATAGTTTCCTAAAGATGATTACTTAATTTATAATAGACATTATTGAAAGAAAAAAGGTACCCTTTATCTATTTATTGTGATGTTCGCTCGAAGGGCATATAATGTTAACATAGACACATAAATTCTGAATAATGGTAAATATCCAAAAAACGTGCACCTGAACAAGTAAAGAAAAATATTTGTTTGAACAAAAACCATTAGGTGGGGAATGTAGTAGCACTTCATTTCAAAATTATCCTGAAATTATTTAAATCAGAATATTATCAATGACTATGGTGAAAGATAGTTCACAGAGAATGTTGTACAAAGAAAGTAGAAGAATATACAAAAATTATTTTTTCAACAATTGCTTAGAAAGAAATGTGTACAAATGCATCCATTAACGATGTAAGAAAAAATAATTTTGTTACTGAAACATAATTGTCATTACTGTGGAAAAGAATTTCACAAACAATTATAAAAATGGCATAAGGTTATGAATGATTGATAAAGTAAAAGATCATGATCATCTAAATGGGTTATATAGGAGTGCAGGGCAGCACATAATTCTTGTAATACTTAATGCTAGAACAGAAGTTTAAATATATTTTTGTTTCCAATTTATATTTCTACAATTGGTTCTAAAATAGGATTCCATTTAGTAATGAAAGATATTTAATTAATTCATCTGAAAAATTAACACAACAACAGATAAATGGTACTATGTAAAACAAGAAGAAGAATATTTTTCAATGCAATTAGGTTGTATTAGAATTTATTGATGCATTTAGATTTTTTACTCTTTATTCATTAGATGTTATGGAAGAAAAACTTTGAAACCTGAACAATGTAAAATATTCAAATAAATATAATTAAAAACCATTTAAAAGGAATATTTCCATATGAATATTAACGGAGATTTTAAATTCTGTGAATAAAATTATGGAAGAAACAACAACTTCCTCCAATAAAATAAATTTAAATCAACAATTAAAACAATCAGAACTATCTGAAGAAGATTTATGCAGAAGTTGAAAGAATTGGAAAGAGTTAAATTGTAGAACAATTATACAATGAAATATCTTAAGCTAGATGTATTAATCGTTGCTGATCTTTTATAAAACTTTCGTGACATGTGTGTAGAATATTACGGAATAGATCCATGTTATTGTTATTCTACACCAGGTTTAACATGGTTAGCAGGATTAAAACATACTGGCGTTAAACTTAAACATTATAAAGGAAAATACATATGATAAAAATTATTATTTTTTGAATCTGGGATTAGAGGTGGTTTTTCACTCAGTTTTAGGTATAAATATATGTTATAAGAAAGTAAATCCACAAGAAATATGGAATAATGAAACCTTTAATTCTCAGAAGAAAAAGAAAAAATATTAGAAAATATTTCGAACGAAACGAGAAGGAGTAGAACGTGAAAATGCAATTGATGAATTCATGAGAGAAAAACTATTTGTTATATTATGATTTTAATAGCTTATATTCTTTCTTGTATGATACAAGAAATCACCAACAGGTGAAATGTCATGGTGTAATATTCATTGATTATCAAGAAAACATGTAGATGGAAAATATAATCATGGTTATATATATGAAGTTGGATTTAGTATATCCTGAAGAAATAAAAGATAAAACAAAATATTATTCCTTTCTGTCGGCACGAAATAACAAAATTCACCAATATAGAAGATTTTTCAGATATTATCAGAAATCTAATAATGCCTAAAAAATACAGACCAACAAAAAAACCTTATGTTAATCACACAAGATAATAAAGAAAGTATATTGTTGAAGAAGGAAGAATGTTAGATTGGAATATAGAACATGGAATGAATCTGACCAAAAATACATCGAAAACTATTTTAATCAAAAATTCAAATGAGTTATAAAAAATTATATAGAGTTCAATATTGAAAAACGTAAAATAGCTAAAACAGATAAAGATGATTTGGAAACGTATGTCTTTTAAAAAAAGTGAATAATGCATTTTATGGCAAGACTTTAGAAAATGTGTGCGTAATAAGACACAAATATTGAAATAGTTTATGATAAAGACAGGTTTTTCAAGAACTATAATCAAGGAAACCCTACAATAAAAAGAACTACTAGATTCAGTGATGAACTATGTGCTGTACATTTACAGTCGAATCAGCGTAAAACATAGATAAGTTCTAATTTATTGGATTTCACTAATATTAGATATTAGCTAAGCTATTTATGTATAGATTTTATTATGAATATTTTAGCACCTGCTTATAAGGCAAACAACTAGATAGATTACACTTTACAGATGACGGATCCGTTTTCTATAGAATTAACAATACCGTATAATTCCTCACTTGAATGAATGAAAGATTATAATAAAAATAAAAGAAATCATTCATCCTTCGTGATTTATGCAAAAGCAAAAGATGAGTTGAGAAATGAAAGATATTCATAACAGAAGCTATATTTTTTAAAATCTAAATGTATTGTTATAAATAAAGCAACTAATAATATTAAAATCACATAAAACATTAAAAAGGAATTTCAAAGGCATCAGTGGCTAACGACCAAATAACATTTCAAAGTTAATAAGAAGATGCATTATTTAATAGTAATAGAATAAAAAACGAGCATGTAATTATAGACTTATTTCAAAGAAACATAAAATGTATTTAAAAGAATACATAAATTCAGCATTAGATTCCATTTGATGATAAAAGAGGAAAAAAATTTGTTGCTGATGGAATAATCGACTACTGTAACCTTTAAATTTTTACAATTTCTAAATAGTTGAATTTAATAAAATAGTTAAGATTTCTAAACTAGTTAAATTAATAAAATAATATAAAATAATATAACAAAATATATTATAAAAAATATAATATAAAAAATGGATAAAATTAGAGCTAGGGGGGGGGGATAATTATTTAAAAGAATAAAACAATTAGAAGATGATTAATAAAAACAAAGAATAGATTATGAAAAGAAAATCATCTCAATCATATGAATGAAAAAAAGCTGGTATACAATCTAATATGTTTGAAAAAGTTAAAATTAACTGAAGGAAGTAAAAACTGATTATGAAAAAACTGTAGAACCATATTATAAAACTCTTTGATAAAAGAAAGTACAAATATAATGATTTTTTTGAATAAAAGGAAGTATTCGGCTTAAAACTACAGACACAACTCTCAATCCATCATTATACATGAAAGCGTAGAGTAAATATGATCGACACACACTAGATTCGAGTGTTGATACATCGTTGCGTCGGTAAAATAGAACGAAATTGCGTGATAAATGATAGGCAATGACTCTGCCAGCTCTTCTGCCCCTCTCTAATAGACGTGTTATCTATGGGCGAAAGTGATGATGTTTAGAGACTATCAGTGTGAAAACATCGATGGTCTGTGGATTATTCTTAGCGATTTCATAATTGAAGGACATGAATTCAGACTTAGAATGATCTGAATCGTGTTCAAATTGTGTCGCAAAAATCACGGCTCGCAAATTCTGATTGTGGGTCCTATTGCATATTGTTAATCATCTAGCAAGGCAAGCGTAACTTACGGGCGATCGTCCATCGAAAAAAAGTGAAGATGTTAACACCATATGATGGAAAGAATTTTCTCATTTACGGTGCGGCAAAAATTGTCTTCTCAACCAACTGTGGGAGAAGTGTCGGCGTCGGTGATTTGCAGAGCAGAATGGAGAAGGACAAGAAGCTTGATTTCCGTTGAGAAGACAGAGGTCGGGGTAGTCAAAGTCAAAGTAATTGCCCGTCTTCTGGAATGGGCGCTGTTAGCTCAGGATGTTGAACGGAAACAGTGTGTGAGGGTGAATGCAGACTCGGATAGAGGGGAGAACGCGGTAGGATCTTGCGTGCCGATGACGCTGATTCCAAATCTGAAATCTGTTTTGCTCTCCGATGCTTCGTTTTGAAGCTACAGCCCAAAACGTCCAAAATTCTAACTCTGTCGTTTTTTCACCAATCTCCCAAAATCTTAAATGGCGTCTCACATCTAAACGAAGACAGATATGAACAAGCCGTTTCTTTCAGTGAATTTGTCTCACTCTTAGCTTTCAAACGAGCTATTGCACGACAAAATCCGTCTACTGGAAGCCAAGATCGAAGCTAGCTCTCCCGAGGGGGGGACGTCAGCGAAAATTTTTTCTCTCCGATTGCTTTCAAATTCACCATACCGATGCAGAATTTCACGCTGAATCCGAATCTGTCTCCGTTTTCCCATCCGATGCTTCGTTTTGACGCTACAGCCCAAAACGTCCAAAATTTTACCTCTGTCGTTTTTTCGAAAAAATTTTGAAGAAAAATTTTTTCTCTCCGATTGACTTGAAACTCACCATGTTGATAGAGAATTTGACGCTGATTCCAAATCTGAAATCCGTTTTGCTCTCCGATGCTTCGTTTTGGCTCTACAGCCCGAAACGTCCAAAATTCTAACTCTGTCGTTTTCGAGGGGGGGGGGGCGCCGGTTGTGTATTCGCCGTTTTCTTACTACTAGCGAGGATTTGTCTACTCTGCCCTGATCCCGTTGTTGAAAGTGTTCCATATTAGTCAATTATCAGTTCTTGGAATATCCAATCCTCTCTGTTGAATGATTTTTTCCTTCCGAATTGATTGATTCTCTGTGCTTTTACACTAATTTGTACAGAGTTCATAAAATTGGCAGATCAATTGATGTCAAGAAGCTTGAAATGCGTCAGTTTATTGGTATTAAATATTATTTTGGAATTCTACAATGCAAATCTTTTCACGAGTAAAGTGTAAAAATATAATTTTGAAAAATAAAATTTCTCTGCCTGACGTTACCATTTGGCAACCTTTTATAATTTTTATAATTATACTCAATTTTAAAAAATGCGATGTGTTCTCACTATTTAAGCCCCAATATTATGTTGTAGAGATATCTAACAAGTTGTGTGTTGATATCTTGCCTGATTGACAGTCTATGACCTAGTGTTCCTCTTGACATAGCACTTCTTATATCTTAGATGTTGCTATACTACTATGTTTGAATTTAAAAGACATTGCATTACTTGTAATATGTCACTGCTTATGATAATACAGTCCGTTTCATAAAAAGTGGACCGTCCTAAAATTTGACTAAATAAAACATAAGTATGATACAGAAAGCATTTTCATGTTATTTCATGTCCCTAATATATTTAAATGTCCTTATATAATGTAATGAGCTATGATACAGTAACGGTTCTTATGAAGCTAATATTTTGTGGCCCTACCCTTATTGTCAATGACATTACCAATTCGTCTAAGCATTGATTCGATGATATCGTTGATTTTTGACCGATCTAACTTTCTCCACTCTCTTTTTAACAGTGACGTAAGTTGTGATACGCCATCTGTAGGTAGCAGTGAACGACTAACGTTTCGTTTTAGAATACTCCATACATTTTCTATGGGATTCAGATCAGGAGAACGAGCTGGCCAAGATAATGTTCTAAGCCCTAATTGAGACTTGCATAAGTTGACTCTACTACTCCTGTGACACGTAGCATTATCATCCATAAATAACCAAGTCGATGGATCACCAAGTTGATCTGTCAGCCATCTCAGTTAACGAGAGACTTGGATCAACTTTAACAAATCTCAAAATTAGGCGATATCTACGTTTGGATGTTTTGCGTGGACGGCCAGACCCCTCTTTACGACAGAGTCGAAAATAATCATTATGTCATCGATGCACATTTGTGTAAGGGACATTTAGTCGCTTGCTTGTAGCTTGCAAAGAAAACCCTAGTTCTAGCAAGGCTGACACTTTGCCTTTTGTGAATGCGATCTCGTTATTGTTCATTTGTGCTTTGTATTGTTTTCAACCGGTAAGAGATAGATTTCTAGCTGAAAGCAATCAGGAGTGCTGCCAACACCACCGCAACGAAGTCAGGAAGCTATGGAACATGAAGTCCAGTTAATCACATGTAGCAGTTACATTATTGTTGATGAATAATGGTGCTATACTGGCTCTGATTGACCGATTTTCTTTATTTTTGTTTTGCTTGATTGCTTTTGGCTTGTAGAACAACATATTACATAACAAAGGAAACAAAATGTAATTTTATAAGAAAGAGGTATGATTTTGTGTGACATTGCTAAATTAAGATCAAATTATCTACTACTTTTTTATCTATAACAGGAAAGCAACTCAATATTCATGCTTGAAATTTCCAACAATGATATTAGTAAGCATAACTGACATATCTTCCAAATTTCAGAGAAATTCGTTCAATTTTGTCGGAGTTAGACAAAGTTGAAGTTAAGGCGATGTTTAAGGGTGATCCATTTTTTATGAAACAATCTGTATATTGATGTTTGGTTGAATCTACCATGCCTTCTGGGGATGCAACACTTGGCGTTAGCGAGCAGTGTCAGCTATTGGAAAACTTACTACAAAAGTTACTCCACAAAGACTCGATTACTGTTCCTCACAGTAGTAATCCCATCCCAAAAGAAAGGACAGCGCGGTGCAGTGATGAGTCATCATGCTGACTCAGCCCCCCCTCAGGAGAGAGGAAGGAAGGTGAGGGAGTTCGCCAAGGATGAGCTGGGAAGAATGGGTCAGTGAGGAGGAAAGTGTTCCCTACCCCCCTCTGGGAAGGAAGGCAGGAGGAGTTTTACTGTGAGGCAAGGGGTGGAATCTCTGAAAACGGCAGCGTTGGAAAAAGGCAGGTTTTGGACGTTTTGGGATTAGAAAAGTAATTTTTCGGTATGAAGGAGGCCTCGGATGGAAAAACGGAGGGCAGATTCGGAGTCCACGTGAAATTGTGGGTTAGGAGGGATGTTTCCAGCTCAATCGGAGAGAACAAGTTCTGACCCCCCCTCTGGACGAGACTTCAACTTTGGTGCTAGAGATAGTAGAAAGTCGTGCAATAGCTCCTTTGAAAGCTGAGAGTCCGAAAAATGCAGTGGAAAGCATCCTATGTCCAGGTTTTCCAGTGTTTAGAGAGGAAACCGCCAGAGTTAGAAAAAGGCAGGTTTTGGACGTTTTGGGATTAGAAAAGTAATTTTTCGGTATGAAGGAGTCCTTGAATGGAAAAACGGAGGGCAGATTCGGAGTCTACGTGACATTTTGGGTTAGGGAGGATGTTTCCAGCTCAATCAGAGAGAACAAGTTCTGATCCCCCCTCTGGACGAGACTTCCAACTTTGGTGCTAGAGATCGTAGAAAGTTGTGCAATAGCTCATTTGAAATCTAAGAGCGAGAAAAATGCAGTGGAAAGCTCAGTTTGGTCCCATTTTTCCGGGTTTAGAGAGGAAAATGGCAGGACAACGCCAGAGTTAGAAAAGGCAGGTTTTGGTCGTTTTGGGATGAGAAAGTCCATTTTTCGGCATGAAGGATTGCTCGGATGGGAAAACGGAGGGCTGATTCGGAGTCTACGTGACATTTTGGGTTAGGAAGGAAGTTTCCAGCGAAATCGGAGAGAAAAAGTTCTGATCCCCCCCTCCGGACGAGACTTCCAACTTTGGTTCTAGAGATCGTAGAAAGTCGTGCAATAGCTCATTTGAAAGCTGAAAGTGAGACAAATTCAGTGGAAGAAACGGCTTGTTCATATCTGCCTTCGTTTAGATGTGAGAGACCATTCAAACGTTGGAAATTAGCGAAAAAACGACAGAGTTAGAATTTTTACGAAAATGGCTCTGGCGGGTGAACGCCTCGGACGGGAAAACAGAGACCAGATTGGGAATCAGCGTGCCATTGTGCATCTAGAGGGTGAGTTTCAAGTAAATCGGAGAGAAAAAGTTTAAAATTTTCTTCACACTGGGTCTCCACACGGGATTTTTCGCGAAAATGTTAAATTGTGGCCACATTTGGCGATGAATAGCGGAGGATTGGAAGTGAATGAAGAGCTCGGATTTCTTTTAGGGGTACGACCGCACTTTCTTCTCTAGGATCCTATCTTTTCACATTTGTGGAAGGTTTCGTCTCCAAATGAGAGCATGTTAAAAATTGAGTTTTTGCGCATTTTCCAAGATTTTGGAACTTTTGAAAAAACGAGTTTTTTCAACTCGGCTTCTGGTCATCGTAGAGAGTCGAGGGATGGCTTAAATGAAAGGTGAGAGCGAGAAAACGTGACTGTCAAAATTTGAAGGAAATCGGAGCACTAGAACCGGAGATAGACGTATTTAAAGTTTTGGATGATGGATATTACGTCATCAGCTGATCGCCACAAACTATACAGGGTGATTCAGTTCAGCCCGCCGGTAATAAAATGAATGGCGTTTAGACATAGGTATTGCTATTTATTAGCATATATTCCAAAAACTTACAAAAATGTATTATTAACAAAGTTAGAATCATTTTCTGCTCACGAAGTCACAACAAGTGTTCGAAATGACCCCCCTGTACTGATACACATGCTTCACAGCGCTTGAAGAAATTGGTGTGCACGCGTCTTATCGTAGGCTTGTCAATGGAATCCAACACTGTTTCAATTCGATCTCTCAGCTCATGTATGGATTCTGGGCTTGGAGATTTGTAGATATGATCCCGGGCGTATCCCAATAACCAAAAATGGTTCATCGCTAAGTCAGGACTACGAGATGGCCAATTCCGTGGACCACCCCTACCAATCCAGCGGTCTTGAAGATTTTTGTTCAGCAGTGCTCTTGCAGCGTGACTGAAATGAGCCGGAGCTCCGTCTTGTTGGTAAATCAATGTCCGCTTTCTCCGAAGGAGTGGGATAACAGTTTGTTGAAGAAGATCACAATAATTTTCACTAGTTACTGTTCCATCAATGACTTGATGAACAAGGCCATAGTCAAAAGTAATCATTGCCCAAAAACAAATTGATGGAGATTTGAGGGGCTTTGCGCATGTCTTATGCGGGTTCTCCATTGCATAATAAAAACAATTATGCAGATTTACTTGTCCATTTAAATGAAAAACTGCTTCATCACTAAATGCAATCTTTCGATACCAGCCAGGATTTTCGTTGTTCATCTGCAAAACGGTGCGGCAGAAATTCAACCGAGGCTCGAAATCCATTTCCTTCAGTTCTTGCACTCGACTAAATTTGAATGGTTTAATCTTATTATTGCATAATACTCTTTGCACCGATGATTGGGACGTGTCGAGCTGCGCCGCAACTTTCCGCTGTGAATGACACGGATTGTCTCCAAACGCTTCAACAATTTCTTTTTGTTTTTCTTCAGATAGTCTACTCTTACCAGGACCACCAGAATGCTTCATAGGAAGCACTCTAAGAGTTTGATTAAACCGCATTCTCCAATCTCGAATGGTTCTCACAGGTGGGGCTTCTTTTCTATATTTCTCATTGAATGCTCTTCGTGCTGCTTCGCAATTATCAAACGCAATAGAACATAACACAATATATGCGATTTCTTCATAACTGAAGCCAGGATAATTCATCTCGCATAGACAGAAATGACTTTTGTACTGAATTATGAAGAAATGCTATTTAATAACAGCTTGCCCGAGTCAGTTATCTATGCAAGTAGCATTTTGAAATCAATGCAGCATTATCTCATTGCCAATTCAATAACGTGATGACGTTTTCTTGTTGTCAGAAACTTACGTAGATATCGAATAACCATCAAAGACTACTTATTTTATTACCGGCGGGCTCAACTGAATCACCCTGCATAAGTGGAGTCTCTACTTGTGGGAATCAGTTCTCCTCCCGACTGGGTTGGGGTAGGTGAACTCCGGAGCTCTGATGATAGCATCGGACATTCCAAATTTCGGGTTTCTGTACGAAACCGACTTAGAAAATTTCATGGCTGATATCAGCTAAGGCGTCAGACTTAAAGGTTAGCCAGAAGATGACCTTCGTCTCCAGGCCATAAAAGACTCCAAAACTTTAAAGGCTTGTAACTTTGCTTCTACAAGTCCTTTTGACTTGATTCGCAAACGGTTCGATCGCTATTGATCAGACCTATATTGACAGACTACTTATAAAATTTCATAAGTAGTGCTAAAAAATTGAAAAATTTAAATTCACTATTTTTGGAGGTTTTCTGGGGTTTTCGACTGAGGTTTTCGACCCTGCTGAAGTCAATGAAGGCATTTATAAGTGTGCACCAGCCAGTCTTCTCATGTCTTTACATTATACAAGCGGCTTTTCACTGAAAGCGAGCATGATACGGAGAGTTTTGCTGTAATATTCCACTGACAGGGTGTTCCTTCGGGACGGCGGATGATGCCGTAGTGATAAGTGTGGCAAGGGAGTGTGTCATATTTTTGACCGAAACCACTGGAGCAACTCATGTTGGGCATTTGACACAGTTCTCAACGTAGCACTTTGAACGCAAACCGGTTGAGTCTTAGCTATCTTGTCATGGGTGGCATCTAAACATCTCCATTGCAAAACGCTTGTGAATCACGGCTTGCTATCAAGCTGATCAAAGCAACGACTTACCAACCTCTTGTAAATAACTCCACCGGTTTTCATGTCTGGCTATCAAGTCATTGACGGTGCAAGTCCCGGAGATTTTCGGTGTAATACTTCCTATCGACGGCGTCCCTTTAGGGCGGCGATGGAATCCGCAGCGAAGAGTACCGCATGGGATATTCGGCAATTGTAATACTTGTTAAACCTTTCTACGTCATGTTTGGAAGTGGTTGCCTTATCGTCTCGACGTAGTGCTCTGAACGCCAGATGACATTTAGCTATCTGCCACAGGTTACCTCATAAAATCTCCATTGCACTTGTCTCCCGATAGTTGGCCATACATGCGAGAATGAGCCATGAGTTCTGCTTGCCTCTATCACCGAGGCTAAATGATGAATGGATGAAACGGGAGGCCACCCTTATACCACATGCAACACATCACAGACTTCTCTCTTCGGCAGTGAACAAGCTCTTGTGAGTGTAGTCAGAAAGTGTATCATGGTTTGCAAAAGCAAAGTTTAGTGTAGTCAAATTGTTTTACTGTGACACACGTTTGTAAAAGTAAAGTTTGATCATCGAAGTTTTATTCGTGAGTCTAGTCAGAAAGTGTATCATGTTGTAAAAAAGTTTTACTGCAACACAGGTTGATGTATAGTTAGAAAGTTTGATCATGACGTTTTATGAAACACAAATGTCATAAAATGTTAGCGTTGGTGTAGTCGAATAGTTTTACCACAACACACGTTTGTGAATGTAAAGTTTGATCATTGAAGTTTTATGACTGACCGAACTCACCACAGCACTAGAAAGTTTTATCGAAAAGGTTTTACTGCACAGTGTAGATTGTCTTGTAACTTACTTTCACAGCACTAGAAAGTTTTATCGAAAAGGTTTTACTGCACAGTGTAGATTGTCTTGTAACTTACTTTCACAGCACTAGAAAGTTTTATCGAAAAGGTTTTACTGCACAGTGTAGATTGTCTTGTAACTTACTTTCACAGTGTTAGAAAGTTTTATCGAAAAGGTTTTACTGCACAGTGTAGATTGTCTTGTAACTTACTTTCACAGTGTTAGAAAGTTTTATGTTGAATAGAGACAGTTGCCAAATGTTCCCCTATTAGAAAATTCAAACTCCATGACTGTTAGATTGCTGAATACTTCATCAGGTTTAATAAAAGCAGTCTTCTACTGCAGTGAGACTGAGAGTTTATGAAAATATATGTTATATGAAAACAGTGTTCACCACAGCACTAGAAAGTTTTACTGCACTGTGTAGATTGTTTCACAGTCTTAAAAGGTCTTATAGTAAGTACTACAGTGTTGAATGTTTTATAAAACCGGGTTAAGTCTTGTCACAAACGTTGAGTGTGCGAGAGCTAGTTCCATGATATTTAATCACGTGGGTCCTAAAGTCCTAAAGTCCATAATCCAAGGGTAGGGCCATCTACGATTGGATTTAGGGATTTGGGGATTAAGGGATTTAGGGTTTTATATCACACGCGTTAACCGATAGTGTAGAATACGTGAAGTACATGTTTGCTTAAATGTCTAAACGCAAACGTTGAAATAAGTTTTGTAAGAAGTCTTTGACATGATGTTGTGAAAGTTAGCGAACGTTGAAAATAGTTTTATGAAATGTTTCTGCAGTCACACTCGTTAGCGTACCAGCTTTACTAAATGTGTTGTTTGCCTTTATCAAATTGAATGCGTGTGTAGACTGTTTTGTAAATAAAGACGGATAAATATGAATGACATATTCTAACTTCAACTTTCTGACATTCAAATGAAATTCGTAAACATGAAGCTCTAGACTCCGCGGTGTAAAAAACTACATGATGAGTGACAACAACTCTATGTTGACAAAACTTTCATAGATTGCAGTTGCGTTTAAAGTTGATATAAAAGCCTGTAGAAACGCATAAGTCTTAGATGCAGTTCAACGCTGTGACTCGACCATTGAACTAACAAAATGAGCAAGTCTGTGTAGAGGACCATAACACGCTCATCAGTAGAAAACAGCAAAGCATGTAATGTCATTGAATTATCAAGACTGAGTGACAAGTCTGTGTTGATGAGAGTGCAACTATTTCATGAGTATGAAACAGTGAACATTATATTACGACTGTCCATGAGTATTAAAGGTTAGAATCAAAGTTTGCTTTTCATGTGCATGACAAATGAAGAGAATCAATACGTTATTCATTTCTAAACGAATCGTGCTTGTAAGTTGATAATAGAATCAACATTGAAACCTGTATCAAGTGATTTTCTGTGCGAATGCAGACGATGTGAAAATGGCACACTGATTGACATTTAACCCTGCTTGCAATAATCAACACGCTGCCATTCAAAAGCAGCTAAAAATGTTTATCATAAAACCTATCAGTGAAACAGATGTCATATAACCCTCATGAACACACAAAGGCTCACGAGGAGAGACAGCGCACTCTGTCGCCTGTTTGTCGCGCTGCCCCTCAGCAGATATGGTAGAACACAAAGATGAATGACAGCGCAGCCGGTTGGCGACCGACTGTTGCGCTGCCTCCTCAGCAGATAGAGTAGAACACAAAGATGAATGATAACGCTCTCTCTCTCTCTCTGGCATCCGTCTGTCGCATTAAACACATTGAATTTTCTATCACATCTGTCCAACGAGCAAGGATGCAGGAACTTATCGTCATCTCAGATCTCCCACCTAGCTGATTCCCACACAGCTCATTGCTATCGCACCGGAGAGATCATCGTGGGCGACTGAAAGGATTCTCACGTTGACAATTCGTTACTGTACACTGTCGCACGCGCAAGAAACTATTTGCTGCTAAAGCATGGACACTGCCGATTTGTTCAAGGCTTCAATGCCTTGCTAGCCAGTCACAAAAATGTTGGAGAAATATAAGGGAGAATTTCACACTCATTCATCAAATACATGTCGTTTCATGCAATGTCGTTCTATATAGCTTTCTTTGACATGAGCCGAACCCTTGAGCTCCGCTGTGGATGCAGAGTGAAGATGGGGAAAGTAAGTCCACATAATCTTGTGGAAAACCCTTTGTTCAGGGATATGGCGCTGCAGTATCTGGCGTTGCTGAGAACTCAGCGTCCGTAATACTTCGAGTAATCGAAGTATTTCATCGGTCCTTCCGAGGGCTCGGTCACCAACTCGTTGGAGGCCACCATATTAACAAAGAAAAGTTACAGACTGTGCCACACACACACAAACACTAGATTTAGGGATCTCTATCTTTCTTAGAAAATGAAGAAGCTCTTATTAAATTCATCTGATGAGAAAGCAACTTCATGACAAGTGTTAAATTTGTCCAACACACATCTTCAAAGGTCTAACTGCCATAAAATCATTATGTTTAAAGCCCATATGATAAGTAGCAAGGATGTTTTACATGATGTAAGATATAAACGTGTGTAGAGAGAGGATGACTCTTAGACGTGAAGTCATGAATTTTATTTCTTCACCACCCGTCAAATGGAAATAGTAAGGGTGGTGAAAGAATCATCAGAGCAACATGTTCCATAGTAATGCAGGCAATGACAGTCACGATTGGATTTAGAGATTTAGCGTTTTATATAACATACATCAATGCTAACTGTTGTTGCAGAGTGCATACATGCATTTACTAACTTAACTATTTTTGAATGACATAGCTAAATTGCTAAAGTCCATCATCTATGGGGATAGGGTTAGCTACGGTTGGATTTAGGGATTTAGAGTTTCATATAACACAAGTGAATGTTAACCGTTAGTGTATCGTACATTTATTAACTTAACCATTTGTGAATGACATTATTTCTAACTTTACAAACAGTGAGAAGATTCCAACTTTATTTTATTCTTCACCAATCTCACAAACATTGAAATGTCTATGATATTATTTCTAACTTTACAGTGACATGGTTATAACTTTATTTCTAGCTTAACAAACAGTGACATGGTCACGACTTTATTTTATACTTCACTATCTTACAAACACTGAAATGATTCTGATATTATTCCTAACTTTACAAACAGTAAAATGGTTGTAACTTTATTACTAAGACAATCTACTCTGTTTAAGGCCCAACTTTATGTGAAAAGAAAACGACACAGCATGTACATGATATGTTATTGAAACCCACACAGCATTTTTGTTACACTAACAATTCATTTCATGTGTTCTATCCTATACTCTCAAAACCTGCAACGACATTTATTCTATTACATCCATGAATATGACAAGATAAAATTCACATCATCTCAAAACCTTTTAACAGCGCTTGTCTTCAAACATATGCTGAATCCCATATAGCTTGTTTGTTACACTACCAATTCATTTCAATGTGAGCTAATCTTGCATCACTCATTTCATGTGACATAGCTCTTCACTTTAATTATTCCTACAATGTTACTGCAGTGGTCTCAACACTATCCCTACCATGTATTCTAACACTCTAATCGCTGTGCAATGACTGTTGTGAATTGTATCGCATTCATGTACATCACTCAGGCTTGTAAATTCCTGTTACTCAGGTGTGAGAAGGTTATGAGAACCTAAGATGCTTCAACGGTTCATTTGAATTTGCACGAATAACATTGGATGCTTTCATGTCTAGTAACATGTATGAGTTACTTCATAACACTAGTTTAATGGAGACTTTGATTATTCATTCTTAGCTTGCTCAAGATGAGTGTTTTAAAATCATTACACTGTGAAGAGAGATTGCAAACTAATGAAGATAGAAATTTGATTTCTGTATACGTTTGGCGTGTGAGTGGCCATCCTTTCATCCCTTTCATCAATTTTCAACCCATCCTCTGAGTTCAACGGGCTTGGAACCGTCGGAAAGTGAAAACACTTTCCGGCCTCATTATGGGTAGCCTCATAAAGGCTGTTTGGGACATTCACTAGCCTCATGAAGGCCGTTTTCGGCGTTCTCCGACTCCTCTCTACTTTTGCTCGAAGATCTCTGTAAGGATGAAAAATGGTGCTAGAGTTGATTGAGAGGCAATGACGTTAGAGTAACTTACTAGGAATTTTCCTCTTCACTTTTCTCACTGAAAAATCACACAGTCGACCATCTACCTCCATACTGATATGAATGCAGGTGACCCCACCTCCCTCGTAGCACTCCTTCGTGGTGTTTAAATCATCTGCAACAGTAGGCACGTCACATACTTGGTTTCTGTAGATTGGCAGGTGTACCTCTACGTGTCTTCTCTTCATTTCCTTGTTGATGTCTTCAGCCTGAATAAGTTTCCTCTTCAGGTCATGATTTTCTTCTCTCATCCCTTGACAGTTTCTCTCTATCACACCAAGTCTGTCAACCTCCTGCCTCTGATGATTCAACTCGGATACTACCTCCTCATAAGCCATCTCCTTCCATTCCCGCCTCTCTTTTATTAATGTTTCCTCTCTCTTCTGCCGCTGTAATACTTCCTCCTGTAAGACTTTCACCTTTCCCACTTTAATTTCTAGTTTGGCTATGTCCTGCACCATCTCTTTATTTTGTCTATTCATGGCCTCATAGCGATCTTTGAGCAGCATGTAACTGGCTTGCTGTGATGCCTTCGCTTCAACTCATCTCTATCTAGAGCTCTTGTTTGTTCGCGTATACCGCCTTTCTTTGGCGTAGAAGTGTCAAGTGGCTCCTCTACATGTTCAGATGCATGCTCAGATACATGTTCAGATTCCTGTTTACCACGAATGAAAACGGCTCTCACCTCCTGTACTTCCCTTCCTCCTCACTGCTGCTTGTATCGCTGCGGAAGAGATCGTTCCTATCATCATCAAAGTCGACAATGTGTCTTACGGCCGCCCTCTCCTCCTGCCTTCGTCTATACAAGTCATCAAACCACTTTTTGAACTGGCAGTTAGAAATAGACGCACTAGGACACTGGTCATGCCTTTTCCTAAATTCGACAAAGTCAGAGTCTGCTTCCACAGCATGATGGACACATGTCTTTATTTCAAAGACCTTCTTATGCTCCCCAATGTGTTCCACCTGCCTCAAGTGCTTTTTGTATTCGGTCCCTCTGTATACTTTATTACATGAACATCTTGTGACGCTGTAGCGCGAAGACTTTGATAAAACCATGTTGAAACTGCAAGATAAAAGTCAGTTATTTACCGCAGTTCTCACAAAAAAGCACTCTTTATCAGAAACATGTTTGTAATAAATGGCATAGGACAGACAATGAAGACCCTAACCTTAAGACCCTAATGTTAGAAAGTGCATCAGTGATGCCTGTAAGATCTGACTTTAAATCTGTAACTTAGAACGTTTGATAGCAAACGTCAGACGACTCACCGTTGAAAGGAGGAAACAGGAGTGAAATTGGGTGGGGAGAAGCGCCTTACATACTTCTCTCTCACAAAGACAGAATATGCCAATGTCCAAATTTGGTCATGTCACCTTCAAACGATTTCATCTCACGATATTTGGAATGTCAACCGCTGATTTTCCTGACTGACGCAGGGAAACAAGATTCCCATAAATGAGCATTCCCGCTTCGTTGTGACGGAAGGGGAATGACGCACGGCTCACGCTTTGTGATAGCGTTCTCTTTATCCTGAGTGGCAAGTTTGCATGACCCTCAAGTGAACTGAATGTATCCGAAGATGAAAAAGATGAAATGATTGAATAGTTCCTAGCGTGTGATAAAATACATGGAATGACAAACGTACAGATGCTCACAATGATACTTAGGGGCTTCACACCATTTGAATGTTTTCTTATATCATTATCATGCTCACTTTCGAAGAGGCTTGATTCAATCTTTCATTCGAAGGATGCTTGTAAAGTTCAATACCGCTTTCCCATGACATTTCAATTTTATGTGTTTATACAATTGTATAGGCTTTCACTGGACTCGCATCGTCTTATAAAGTGTTCGTTTACGCAGCGCACGAAGTTATATCTCTCAATAACGTTAAACTCAATCTCACACACACACATTGTCACTTTAAACATGACAGGAATACAGTTCTCCCTTATCAACTTTATTTCTAACGTTACAAATGCTGAAAGGATTCTAACATTATTTTATATTTCCCTATCTTACAAATACGGAAAGGATTCTAACATTATTTTATACTTCCCCTAATTTACAAATACTGAAAGGATTCCAACATGATTTCAAACTTTACAAACATCAACTTTATTTCTAACTTTACAAACAGTGAAAAGCTTGTGACTATATTTTATACTTTACCTATCTTACAAACATTGAAATGTCTATGATATTATTTCTAACTTTACAGTGACATGGTTCTAACTTTATTTCTAGCTTAACAAACAGTGACATGGTCACGACTTTATTTTATACTTCACTATCTTACAAACACTGAAATGATTCTGATATTATTCCTAACTTTACAAACAGTAAAATGGTTGTAACTTTATTACTAAGTCAATTCACTCTGTTGAAACGACAAGAAAACGACACAGTATGTACATGATATGTTATTGAAACCCACACAGCATTTTTGTTTCACTAACAATTCAGTTCAATGTGAGCTAGTCTTGTATCACTCATTTCATGCGAATTAACCTTTTACTTTGCTTATTCCTACAATGTTACTACGATGTGTTCTAAACTTTATGAGATCGCTTTCACTTCTATCTCACACTTTCTTCATCATATAACCAAGTGAATGAAATTGATAATACATTATCTGAATAAACTCATTGAGTCACATTCTACACGAACAGATATTGCTAACATGGATCATATAAAACGCTAAGTCTTGTCATGGGGTTGACTATGCTATGGACTTAGTGATTTAACTATGTAACTTACACTTTTAAAACGCTAAATCCCTAGATCTCAACACAGGGACACCTATCCTATGGATTTAGGGATTTAGGAGTTTTGCTGTATAATTTAGTAAACTTATGTCTCTGTCAGCATACCACTTTTAAAATAGAACACTGACTGATGAATGATGTTCATATATTCCTAGCTTGGATAACAAGAAACGTTCATGCGTTGACTGTTATATATTTTCCTAATCAACTGTTTACACACTTATTATTCCAATCACTCAGATACATACAATGTATTCTACTCTTCTATTGAACATGCATCAATCAAATGTAAAGTGTATAACATAATGAGCATGTAATTATCTCTCATCAACGATATGAAATCTGTCTTTTCATCATGAAATTGAGTCTTGCGTTCAAAGTCATTTTATAAAGCGAACATATGCATCATGTGTTGCATGTATTCTATACTAAAAGAGATCGTTAATTTGTGTTATCAAAAACCCTAAATCCAACCGTAGCTAACCCTATCCCCATAGATGATGGACTTTAGCAATTTAGCTATGTCATTCAAAAATAGTTAAGTTAGTAAATGCATGTATGCACTCTACAACAACAGTTAGCATTGATGTATGTTATATAAAACGCTAAATCTCTAAATCCAATCGTGACTGTCATTGCCTGCATTACTATGGAACATGTTGCTCTGATGATTCTTCCACCACCCTTACTATTTCCATTTGACGGGTGGTGAAGAAATAAAATTCATGACTTCACGTCTAAGAGTCATCCTCTCTCTACACACGTTTATATCTTACATCATGTAAAACATCCTTGCTACTTATCATATGGGCTTTAAACATAATGATTTTATGGTAGTTAGACCTTTGAAGAGAGAGAGAGAGAGATCAAATTTATTTCCGAAACGACAATGAGCGTTCGTGATTACAATATGAAAGGTCATTCATGCAAAATAATCAAATGTGTCCAGAATTATACAATTTGCTGCCAGAGATGATGAAGGATTTTTTACGTTATGTCGTTCAAAGTTTTGGAATGTACAGGGATTCCTTTTGTCGTGAGGTTCTCAAACCGCTTTGCAGTCTGGTTGGGGGAAGAAGATGGTGGAGAGGATGGTATGGGGACAGGATTTTCAGGAAATGTTTCTTGTACAGACTGTTGAGATGATCAATAATAGTCGGCGATGAAATAAACCGAATAGCTTCAGCGTAGCTCTTTTCAGGAAAGATAGTCCTTAGTGATGTGCGCTCAACACGTTCGATGACAGATTTTAGGTCATTGGTCATTGATAATAAATGGGAACCATGCTGGTGCAGCATATTCGAAAAGGCTGCGGATGTGGCTTCGATATAGACGGAGAAGTCCAGTATGGTTTCCACCCAAACGTCGTAGGGTCCGCAACCAAAAGATACGTTGACATGCCGTTCGCTTACAGCTCATGATGTGTTCTCGGAATGTAAGCCGAGCATCCGTAGTCAATCCAAGAAGTTTGATAGAATGCACCTGCGCGACTGGCGAACCATCGATAAGGATTGGCGAAGGTTTTTCATAGGTTTTTTTCGAGCTTACTATCAGTTCAACTGTTTTAGTGGAGCTAATCTGCATATTATTTGAGTCACACCAATGTTTCAAATGATCAATGGAGCCTTGAGCCCTGACTTTCATATCATTAGTGTTTTTGCAAGAAGAGGCGATCGAAATGGTGATATCGTCAGCGTAGATGTCATGGTCTTCTGAGAGGTTCAGATCACTTATGTATGTCAGCCACAACCACGGCCCAAGTACAGAGCCTTGCGGAACACCGCCAGTAATGTCATAGCAGTTTGATAAGGCTGAATGGAGACGGACGGATTGCGCTCTACCATTCAGGAAGCTTTGTGTAAGATTAATGAGACTGGGGTCGATGTGTTGGTCTACTTGCTTTTGTAGGAGGATCGACGGCCGAAGCTTGTCGAAAGCTTTTGTCATATCGACCATCACTGCTCGAATGTATGGGGATCCCTGGTCTAGCGATAGCGTCCATTTGTCAAAGATTGAAATAAGAGCATTGGTTGTACTGCCATCGTTGATGTAAGCATGTTGGTTAGGTAGCTCTAGTTGATTCTTGTATTGTTTGCAGATTATTCTTTCGCAGATCTTTGATATTGTGTCAAGGAGAGTGATAGGACGATAATGTTGGGGCATAGATGGAGATCTCAACTTCGGAATCGGACGTACTATGGCTGATTTCCATACCTCTGGAAAGTGGAGGTCACTGAATATCTGATTGATGATGCAAGCTATCGGTTCCAAGATTTGCTCTCTTCCGTGTTTCAGCAACCAGTTCGGGACGCCAGAAGGTCCTGCTGCGGTGTGCTCCTTGATTGAACCTAGAAGTTCGAGAATCACTTTATCTTCAGGAGGAGGGAAGAAAGTACCTGAAGGAAGCAATATTTCAGGTTCGTCTGTAGCTTTCATATTAGTAATTGACGTAAAAAATTTGCAAAGTTTATTGGATGCTGCTGCGTTACTGAGCCATTCACTGTCGAGAAGCAGAGAAGTCGGAGTTGCAGTAGAAGTGGGGTGCCGGTTGGTGAGAAACTTGACATTAGACCACCATTGCTTAGGGCTAAGTTCTTGGTTAAGCTCATCATTGACAGACATTTGCTTCTTAGTAGCGATACGAAGATTGATTATTCTGCTAAAGAAAGCGACTTTCTCAATTTTGTTTTGACGGTAGGCTTTTGTTTTGGCCCGGCTCCATTTGCATACCGTGCGGTCTATCCATGGTGGATTTCGACGATGCATAACGTGGATATGAGTTGAAGAAGAGTTTATCACTTCGATTAAGATTTCATTGAAAATTTTGATTTTTTCGTTGAGATCAGGTTCTGCTATGACACCAGACCATTCCACATCGTTTAATTTGTTCAGGGCTTCGGGAACGTTTGTGCGAAGTTTCGACGTGGTTGACGGACGTCGTCTGTGGGTCTGAGCGTTTCTCATCAAACCAATACAAGCATGGTCACCATAATCAATAGGGCTTTACTTCTTTACGGACCAGGTGTCAAGGGAAAAGTTCGTGAAGACATGGTCCAAGTACGCGTTGTCTCTGGTTGAAAAGTTAACGATCTGAGACAGCCCGAATGTGCCTGAGAGTTCTGAGCAGTCCATTGAGTTAAAGTCACCGAGGATGATAATTTGCGCGGATGGGGAAGCGTTCAAAGATGTTGCCACTTCTTCGTAGAAATAGTCTTGAGTGAGTGAGACATTGGCGTTGGGTGGATGATAGACAACAGATAGGATTATGTCTGGAGAAGAAACGTAGGATAACGCAATTGTAAGTATCGATATCGTGTTTGTTGCGAGTTCACTCAACACTGTGAAATTCATGTCAGATAATACGTAGAAGCAGCATCCACCACCGAGGCGATCCCGACGATCACTTCTTACCACACTATAGCCAGGAATGGAAATAGCTGTGTCGTCAATGTCATCAGTGAACCAGGTTTCTGTTACCGCAATGATGTCGGCTCGATTTACTAATGCACAAGCGTGAAGTTCAGCTGTCTTGTAGCGTAGGGAACGAGCATTACAGTAGGTAATATTAGGTGGATAATTTGCACGTGGTTCCGCTTTCATTTGATGACTGGAGATGGTAGCCGGAATTAAGGATATAAGGTTATTCAGGTTACAGCCTGACTGACCTTGGGTAGATGACGAACGATATTTAGATATCCCTACAGGAATAGTTCTTGGGATAATGTCACAGTTTGAGCATGTACGGGAAACGCTGACCGGGTCCGATAATTTACGAATATTTTGATTTGGAAACTCATCATCTGAACAGGACCTGGAAATTCCGAAATACCAAATCGCGCGCCTAACTCATCGCGATGGTTTCCATGTTACACTTTCCCTGCACTTCAGAAGGTCACCGCGACTGTATGTGCGATGATGTGATGTCATCAGTTCATGAGCCACTTTCCTATCTGCATCAGGTGTACAAGAGATAGGAACGACAGGAGATCCCAAGTCATTAACAGTCATTGCCATTGTTGCCATTGCGAGTAGATGGGGAAAATATCCTGATGGTATCAGATTGATCGACTCGCGCAGACGTATTCAACACTATGAGTCACAGACATAGGATGCAGTCGGCACAGGGAAGCAGATGGATGACGTCAATTTTGAGGGCTTTACGAAGACACTTTCGCATACTTTAAACGTAGAAGATGATAAATGACGCAACGATGATTAAAAATTG
The DNA here is from genome assembly GCA_907163375.1 of Prostheceraeus crozeri. Classification (NCBI taxonomy): domain Eukaryota; kingdom Metazoa; phylum Platyhelminthes; order Polycladida; family Euryleptidae; genus Prostheceraeus; species Prostheceraeus crozeri. Next base: position 105,550 of record CAJQUW010009069.1, on the reverse strand, counting down.
CTCGGAAATGGTGGAGCAGAAAAACGTTGCAGCAAGATGGGTGGAACGCGCAGGACAACAGACGCGAGACGACGCCGCCTAGCAGCGCTAGGGAAAGAGTAAACGGAGTAAAGATGTGTGTTGGACAAATTTAACACTTGTCATGAAGTTGCCTTCTCATCAGATGAATTTAATAAGAGCTTCTTCATTTTCTAAGAAAGATAGAGATCCCTAAATCTAGTGTTTGTGTGTGTGTGTGGCACAGTCTGTAACTCTTCTTTGTTAATATGGTGGCCTCCAACGAGTTGGTGACCGAGCCCTCGGAAGGACCGATGAAATACTTCGATTACTCGAAGTATTACGGACGCTGAGTTCTCAGCAACGCCAGATACTGCAGCGCCATATCCCTGAACAAAGGGTTTTCCACAAGATTATGTGGACTTACTTTCCCCATCTTCACTCTGCATCCACAGCGGAGCTCAAGGGTTCGGCTCATGTCAAAGAAAGCTATATAGAACGACATTGCATGAAACGACATGTATTTGATGAATGAGTGTGAAATTCTCCCTTATATTTCTCCAACATTTTTGTGACTGGCTAGCAATGCATTGAAGCCTTGAACAAATCGGCAGTGTCCATGCTTTAGCAGCAAATAGTTTCTTGCGCGTGCGACAGTGTACAGTAACGAATTGTCAACGTGAGAATCCTTTCAGTCGCCCACGATGATCTCTCCGGTGCGATAGCAATGAGCTGTGTGGGAATCAGCTAGGTGGGAGATCTGAGATGACGATAAGTTCCTGCATCCTTGCTCGTTGGACAGATGTGATAGAAAATTCAATGTGTTTAATGCGACAGACGGATGCCAGAGAGAGAGAGAGCGTTATCATTCATCTTTGTGTTCTACTCTATCTGCTGAGGAGGCAGCGCAACAGTCGGTCGCCAACCGGCTGCGCTGTCATTCATCTTTGTGTTCTACTCTATCTGCTGAGGGGCAGCGCGACAAACAGGCGACAGAGTGCGCTGTCTCTCCTCGTGAGCCTTTGTGTGTTCATGAGGGTTATATGACATCTGTTTCACTGATAGGTTTTATGATAAACATTTTTAGCTGCTTTTGAATGGCAGCGTGTTGATTATTGCAAGCAGGGTTAAATGTCAATCAGTGTGCCATTTTCACATCGTCTGCATTCGCACAGAAAATCACTTGATACAGGTTTCAATGTTGATTCTATTATCAACTTACAAGCACGATTCGTTTAGAAATGAATAACGTATTGATTCTCTTCATTTGTCATGCACATGAAAAGCAAACTTTGATTCTAACCTTTAATACTCATGGACAGTCGTAATATAATGTTCACTGTTTCATACTCATGAAATAGTTGCACTCTCATCAACACAGACTTGTCACTCAGTCTTGATAATTCAATGACATTACATGCTTTGCTGTTTCCTACTGATGAGCGTGTTATGGTCCTCTACACAGACTTGCTCATTTTGTTAGTTCAATGGTCGAGTCACAGCGTTGAACTGCATCTAAGACTTATGCGTTTCTACAGGCTTTTATATCAACTTTAAACGCAACTGCAATCTATGAAAGTTTTGTCAACATAGAGTTGTTGTCACTCATCATGTAGTTTTTTTACACCACGGAGTCTAGAGCTTCATGTTTACGAATTTCATTTGAATGTCAGAAAGTTGAAGTTAGAATATGTCATTCATATTTATCCGTCTTTATTTACAAAACAGTCTACACACGCATTCAATTTGATAAAGGCAAACAACACATTTAGTAAAGCTGGTACGCTAACGAGTGTGACTGCAGAAACATTTCATAAAACTATTTTCAACGTTCGCTAACTTTCACAACATCATGTCAAAGACTTCTTACAAAACTTATTTCAACGTTTGCGTTTAGACATTTAAGCAAACATGTACTTCACGTATTCTACACTATCTGTTAACGCGTGTGATATAAAACCCTAAATCCCTTAATCCCCAAATCCCTAAATCCAATCGTAGATGGCCCTACCCTTGGATTATGGACTTTAGGACTTTAGGACCCACGTGATTAAATATCATGGAACTAGCTCTCGCACACTCAACGTTTGTGACAAGACTTAACCCGGTTTTATAAAACATTCAACACTGTAGTACTTACTATAAGACCTTTTAAGACTGTGAAACAATCTACACAGTGCAGTAAAACTTTCTAGTGCTGTGGTGAACACTGTTTTCATATAACATATATTTTCATAAACTCTCAGTCTCACTGCAGTAGAAGACTGCTTTTAGTAAACCTGATGAAGTATTCAGCAATCTAACAGTAATGGAGTTCGAATTTTCTAATAGGGGAACATTTGGCAACTGTCTCTACTCAACATAAAACTGTGTTGCAGTAAAACTTTTTTACAACATGATACACTTTCTGACTAGACTCACGAATAAAACTTCGATGATCAAACTTTACTTTTACAAACGTGTGTCAGTAAAACTATTTGACTACACTAAACTTTGCTTTCGCAAACCATGATACACTTTCTGACTACGTTCATGAATAAAACTTCGATGATCAAACTTTACTTTTACAAACGTGTGTCACAGTAAAACTATTTGACTACACTAAACTTTGCTTTTGCAAACCATGATACACTTTCTGACTACACTCACGAATAAAACTTCGATGATCAAACTTTACTTTCACAAACGTGTGTTGTGGTAAAACTATTTGACTACACTAAACTTTGCTTTTGCAAACCATAATACACTTTCTGACTAGACTTACGAATAAAACTTCGATGATCAAACTTTACTTTTACAAACGTGTGTCACAGTAAAACAATTTGACTACACTAAACTTTGCTTTTGCAAACCATGATACACTTTCTGACTACACTCACAAGAGCTTGTTCACTGTCAATATAGGTCTGATCAATAGCGATCGAACCGTTTTCGAATCAAGTCAAAAGGACTTATAGAAGCAAAGTTACAAGCCTTTAAAGTTTTGGAGTCTTTTATGGCCTGGAGACGAAGGTCATCTCCTGGCTAACCTTTAAGTCTGACGCCTTAGCTGATATCAGCCATGAAATTTTCTAAGTCGGTTTCGTACAGAAACCCAAAATTTGGAATGTCCGATGCTACCATCAGAGCTCCGGAGTTCACCTACCCCAACCCAGTCGGGAGGAGAACTGATTCCCACAAGTAGAGACTCCACTTATATAGTTTGTGGCGATCAGCTGATGACGTAATATCCATCATCCAAAACTTTAAACACGTCTATCTCCGGTTCTAGTGCTCCGATTGCCTTCAAATTTTGACAGTCACGTTTTCTTGCTCTCACCTTTCATTTAAGCTATCCCTCGACTCTCTACGATGACCAGAAGCCGAGTTGAAAAAACTCGTTTTTTCAAACCATCCAAAATCTTGGAAAATGCGCAAAAACTCAATTTTTAACATGCTCTCATTTGGAGACGAAACCTTCCACAAATGTGAAAAGATAGGATCCTAGAGAACAAAGTGCGGTCGTACCCCTAAAAGAAACCCGAGCTCTTCATTCACTTCCAATCCTCTGCTATTTACCGCCAAAGGTGGCCTGCCTTTTCTAACTTTGGCGGTTTCCTCTCTAAACACTGAAAAACCTGGACATAGGATGCTTTCCACTGCACTTTTTGGACTCTCAGCTTTCAAATGAGCTATTGCACGACTTTCTACGATCTCTAGCACCAAAGTTGGAAGTCTCGTCCAGAGGGGGGGTCAGAACTTGTTCTCTCCGATTGAGCTGGAAACAAGTCCCTAAACCCAAAATTGGCCAAAACGTCCGAATTTGGCTCCGTTTTCCCATCCGAGCACTCCTTCATGCCGAAAAATGGACTTTCTCATCCCAAAACGACCAAAACCTGCCTTTTCTAACTCTGGCGTTTTCCTGCCATTTTCCTCTCTAAACCCAGGAAAATAGGACCAAACTGAGCTTTCCACTGCATTTTTCTCACTCTTAGCTTTCAAATGAGCTATCACACGACTTTCTACTATCTCTAGAACCAAAGTTGGAAGTCTGACTGGAGGGGGGGACGTCCTCAAAATTGTTTCTCTCTGATTGAGCTGGAAACAATCTTCCTAACCCAAAATTTCACGTAGAGTCCGAATCTGCCCTCCGTTTTCAATTCTGAGGCCTCCTGCATGCCGAAAAACGACTTTTCTCATCCCAAAACCCGCCTTTTTCCAACGCTGCCGTTTTCAGAGATTCCACCCCTTGCCTCACAGGAAAACTCCTCCTGCCTTCCTTCCTTACAGCGGGGGTAGGGAACGCTTTCCTCCTCACAGACCCATTCCTCCTAGCACATCCTTGGCGAACTCCCTCACCTTCCTTCCTCTCTCCAGAGGGGGGGACTGAGTCAGCATGCTGACTCATCACTGCACCGCACTGTCCTTCCTTTTGGGATGGGATTACTACTTTTCACCAATGTGACAAAAATGATGACATAAAATCACATTTGGAAAAATTAAAACAATATTTCAAGATATCTGGAATTACGAAGAACGAGACTAAAATCATTGTTCTCTTCAATACATTGTCGGATGAAATGCGCTTCGAATTATGTGGGCAACTCGAATTCAAGGACAATGAAAACAATTTCGAGTGGATCGAAACCAAATTGATGGAACTATTCCTACCCAAAGAATCTGAGTTAATTATGACAGGGAAAATCCAATATTCTCTCCTTTGATTTATTGACCGGTTTTTTTAATATAAAATGATGTTTTAAAAACAGCCGGCGCTTCATGCCGCAGACACTTCTGAAGGGCTTAGATAAAATATAGTTTCGATGCCCCAGATTAAATATGCCGCAATAAGGCTGAGTTCTTATAAAAGTGTTCAGAAATTTGGGAGCTCGTGTTTTCGGTTGATGCTTGGGCGTAGAGACTTAATCAGGCGAGCTTCGGTCAATCTGCAATCTACGGCGTTCTGGCTAGTGTCGATGATGTCAACTGCGTAGTTTGAAATTGTGACGTCATCACAGTTATGAACTTTTTCATTATGTTCGTATAGGGTATTCTTATTGTTCTTATTTATTAGGTCTCTCTTGTGTTCATTGTAGCGTTTCCAGAAAGGTCGGTTAGTCTGGCCAATGTAGAAATCGTTGCAAATCTTACAGGTCATTTTATAAACTACATACCGGTCAGAACAAGACCGGTTATCGGGTAGCAATGAGCAAATATGGCATTGCATATGTTTATTATTCCTTTTTCTACTATTAACTGCAGTTTTTAAGGTAGGGCCTGGTTTGTTTACGAGTTTTATCGGTAAGTCGCATTGTTTTATGAGTTTATTTAATTTGCGATTACACGCATCACTAACAAAGTTCAGTTTGCAGGGGATGTAGCTGTTATCAGCGTGTTTTTTATTTTTATTTTTATTATTCATTTTGGAAAGATCACGGTTGGAAAAACCGTTCTGCTTAAACCTGTCGTTCAGTTTTGACAAAGCTTCATCTGCTTTCTTTTGATCCGAGCATCTGTCGGTGACGCTAGTTTTACTATTTCTTATGTAATTAGTTTTTATGTGGTGTGGTACCCAGCTTTGCTTGTTTAGGGATATGCCTGAGTGCATGTTTTTAACATACCAGTCATATTCGATTTCATTATTATTGATCTCTATGCTGAAATAAGCTGCAATTTTTCAAGGATAGGGCCCTCGAAATCATAAAAGCAGAGACCAAATTCTTAAAACGGGATGCGCAATTTAAAAATGATACTGAAATGATTCGCAGTACTAAACACTTTCTGTCTGATAATGCTATCGAAGCCTGCTCCTCTGACAAAACTAACAGATTTGTCGTAGTAAACTCCGCATCTCTATCTGAACGCACAGAAAATATCCTAAAGGATGTAACTAATTATTGTAAGATAGACTCCAACAACGTTACTAAAATTGAGAATCAAGCGAATGCTATCATTCGCAATACATTTAGTCATATTTTTCAAAAATCTGACTTCGAAAAATTATTAGCCTCAGGAAGTCACCCGGCCTCTTTCTATGTTAAAATAAAGGACCACAAAGATAAAGATGAAGAAAATCATTACCCCCTTAGACCCATTGCATCGAGCATTGATACCCCTACCTGCAAAATTGACTGGCTAGTCACCAGAATACTAAGTCAGCTAATCCAATTTGTACATACAAATATTAAAAATTCCATCTCCCTGATCGAACAACTGAAAACTTTGAATATTGTTAGTAACCCTAATGGCACATTTATCTCACTGGACGTCATCAACTTATACCCAAGTATCCAAATCAACCATGGAATTGAGATAAACTTTCTCAAAAACCACTGGAATAGTATCGATACTTTTTCCCTCGCTTATGATGACGTGCATAACTGTCTAAAATTCATTTGCTACAACTATTATATACAATACAATAACATAGTCTACCGCCAAATTAAAGGCTGCCCAATGGGGGGTCGATTCTCACCACCATTCGCGATCATATACATGTACTGTGTTGAACAAGAAGCCCTTGAAATCCTTGAGAGAAATTACAATATAACTCCCCAGTATTACGCGCGATACATCGATGATATCATCCTTGGCCCTATAAATAATAATGATAGTGAAACTATAAATAGAATCACCGAAGTATTCAACTCCGTGTCCCAAGACATCAAATTCACTGTAGAAGTGCCCAATAGCAAATCCCTGAACTACCTCGATGTCAGCATAGAGATCAATAATAATGAAATCGAATATGACTGGTATGTTAAAAACATGCACTCAGGCATATCCCTAAACAAGCAAAGCTGGGTACCATACCACATAAAAACTAATTACATAAGAAATAGTAAAACTAGCGTCACCGACAGATGCTCGGATCAAAAGAAAGCAGATGAAGCTTTGTCAAAACTGAACGACAGGTTTAAGCAGAACGGTTTTTCCAACCGTGATCTTTCCAAAATGAATAATAAAAATAAAAATAAAAAACACGCTGATAACAGCTACATCCCCTGCAAACTGAACTTTGTTAGTGATGCGTGTAATCGCAAATTAAATAAACTCATAAAACAATGCGACTTACCGATAAAACTCGTAAACAAACCAGGCCCTACCTTAAAAACTGCAGTTAATAGTAGAAAAAGGAATAATAAACATATGCAATGCCATATTTGCTCATTGCTACCCGATAACCGGTCTTGTTCTGACCGGTATGTAGTTTATAAAATGACCTGTAAGATTTGCAACGATTTCTACATTGGCCAGACTAACCGACCTTTCTGGAAACGCTACAATGAACACAAGAGAGACCTAATAAATAAGAACAATAAGAATGCCCTATACGAACATAATGAAAAAGTTCATAACTGTGATGACGTCACAATTTCAAACTACGCAGTTGACATCATCGACACTAGCCAGAACGCCGTAGATTGCAGATTGACCGAAGCTCGCCTGATTAAGTCTCTACGCCCAAGCATCAACCGAAAACACGAGCTCCCAAATTTCTGAACACTTTTATAAGAACTCAGCCTTATTGCGGCATATTTAATCTGGGGCATCGAAACTATATTTTATCTAAGCTCTTCAGAAGTGTCTGCGGCACGAAGCGCCGGCTGTTTTTAAAACATCATTTTATATTGAAAAACCGGTCAATAAATCAAAGGAGAGAATATTGGATTTTCCCTGTCATAATGAACAACCTCCTGTACATGACCATCAACTGAATCTGAGTTAACTCCGCTGGTGAAATTATTTGCATGTAAGCAGAAGAGTGATCAGCACTACGAGAATTCTTGTCGGAAATCAGAATCGAAGGGTTTAAACTTTTAAAAAGTATGAGCTCAGAGCTAAGAGAGAAACACCTTATTGATGCGTTCACCAAAGGATTAAGAAATGAAGAACTGAAACTGGCCCTAAACAGAGTGAAAGTTGATACTCTTGACCAGGCATACAATCTCGTGAAGAAAGAGAAGAAAACAAATGCATCGACGTATGTGAGAAAAGCTGAATTGGAGGAAAGTGTGCAAAATGCTGCGATTGAAAAATTGCAAAACCAATTGACTATGGTACAGAAGCAGCTTAGTTACATCGTGACAAATTTACAAAATACAAGTGTTACTCCGAGACGATCTTATGCCGATATTACACGCCAAAATAATGACGCTTGGCAAAGAGATGATAGTAATGGGCAAAAGACCGTTCCAGGACACCATAAAATTCAAAAAAATAGTATCTTTAAAAACGACATAAATTCATGAATTTAGTCCCTTTTTCAGGTTATTAAGACCTAAATTCATGAATTTAGTCGTTCTTAAAGATACCAATTTTTCAAAAAATGGTACTTTTTAAATGGTCTAAATTCATGAATTTAGTCCCTTTTTCAGGTTATTAAGACCTAAATTCATAAATTTGGGCGTTTTTAAAAATACCCAGTTTTTCAATTTTTTCAAAATCTCAAATTTGAGAATTACAATTTTCACCCGCCCTTAAAATCATGACCGTTCCAGGACACCGAAAAAATCATAAAAGTTGAGAATCTCAAATTTGAGAATTACAATTTTCTCGCTTAAATCATGACCGTTCCTGGCGTTCTTACAATTTATCTACTGCTTTGCACTCAGATAAACACTCAATTGTAGAGAACATCTGCTTCTCGCATTTATGAATAAAAGGCATTTCAGTGTAAAGAGCTGTGTCCTCCAACTCAAACATTTGAAAGGAAACAATGTATGAAAGAACAAACAGCTGCTACACCCACTTAGACATTTGTAAGACGTGGAATATATATCCAGCAAATCCTACTCCGGCTGCAATGCCGTGAAACAATACACAACAACAATAATCGATATGGCTATTTCAAACAATTGTGCTGAAGACTTATTTAATTAAATAGTGTTTCTTGTCAGTGAAGGTTGTGTCAAAACGCTCTCGTCATATATTTCTCAAAATGAGACAAGATCAATTTGAAGATAGAAGAAAACAATCGTTGCCAGGGAGGATGAAAAAATTACGAGAGGAATTCAAGAGGAATATATTTTTAGAGGCATGAATTTACAGATTCTTTGAGTGATTTCATAGAGCCAAATGGTGGAGAGAATAATACAATTGTAAACTTACACAAATTCTTGTTGCATGAAAAAAGAAACAATTCACTCAGTGTTATGTGTAAAATTTTTATCGGTAAGCAAATCAACTATCTTCTATCTCTTTGTGATAATGACAAGACATATTTTTATAGTGATCAATTACCGAAGTTTCATTTGCAATGAGATTAGGTAAATTAGCAGACAATTTTCCTATGCTTTGTAGGGTGTCTAATTCTATTGTACTTTTAAAGTCACGACCTAACGTTATCGGAAGATTGTCTTCATTGTGTAAAGCAATTATGTGACATTCCAAATGATTCCATTCTTCTCCCAAACAATGGTGCGTCATTTTGGAATTTGGATGTTAAACTCCGCTATTGTTATTGCGATACGGCCGCAAGACACTTTATTTTCAATGTTAGACCTATGCCATTTCATTATATTCTCTTGAATAATGGTGCGCCATTCAGCTAAAATACTGCGCCATTCAACTAATCAAATCAACGCGTTAACATTAGACGCGCTGTGAAGAAAATTTATCATTCTTGAAACCCCTCTGTTTTATATGCAATGTTATTTCCTGTTGCACATGTAAATACAATAGAGTGTTTCAACCAATTAGAACGCGTCCACAGCGTGGACAGAAATCCCATTGCTTAGAAAACTTGTATCTGTCTGTTTTATATGCAATGCTATTTCCTGTTTTATATGCAATGTTATTTCCTGTTGCCCCATGTAAATACAATAGAGTGTTTCAACCAATTAGAACGCGTCCACAGCGTGGACAGAAATCCCATTGCTTAGAAAACTTGTATCTGTCTGTTTTATATGCAATGCTATTTCCTGTTTTATATGCAATGTTATTTCCTGTTGCACATGTAAATACAATAGAGTGTTTCAACCAATTAGAACGCGTCCACAGCGTGGACAGAAATCCCATTGCTTAGAAAACTTGTATCTGTCTGTTTTATATGCAATGCTATTTCCTGTTTTATATGCAATGTTATTTCCTGTTGCACATGTAAATACAATAGAGTGTTTCAACCAATTAGAACGCGTCCACAGCGTGGACAAATTTACATGTATTTCAATGTATCCAAATTGAATGTATGCAAAGTGGATGTAACCAAATTGAAATATCCATGTGTTGTTTTTAATTTCTCATTACGGGAATATAATAGAAACAATTTATCTTCTATGAAAATGAGAAACATTAGAGACTTCCAAAAAATATACGGCAAACAAAACCACGTCAAATTTTGATTTAAATGAGATTGCTAAGCAATTGGGAATAAAGAATTTTCACATATTCATGAGTAATGAATTACTATTGATAAAAGATGTACGAAACACTAACTCTACTAATAAAATGTAACCATGTAACGTTTTAATTTAGATTAAATTAAATCATTTCAAAATCGAATAAGTAGTAAGGAAAGACATCATTAGAGAACAGTTTTAAATCAATATCCCCCAAGTAGTAAGGAAAGTCATCATAATGGAACAGTTTTGAATCAATACCCCCCAAGTAGTAAGGAAAGTCATCATTAGAGAACAGTTTGAAATCAATACCCCTTCCCTTCTGTCTTCTAGGGGTCCCTATAAGAAATTTTTTTAATTATAAAATGAGCAACATAAAGGAGTTTTTTAAATTATATGGAACGCAAACCACGACAAATTTCGACCTAAAGAAAATCGCAAATGAATTAGGAATAAAGAATTTTCATGTTCTGATGAGAGACGAATTACAATTCCTAAAAAATAAGCCATCAGGAACCTTCAGTTCCCGGAACAAAGTTCCATCGATAACTGTAAATTTCGTAACCAATCTCCATACGTCAGATGAAAAAGGCGTACATTGGTCAGCAGGACAAAGAAATATAAACTGTTCTAATTATTATTTTGACCGCCCGGAGGCTGAGAACTATTGGTTCGACTCATACGGACTTCCACCTACAAACGAAGTCAAAAAATTACTTGGCAATGGAATTTATAATACATTTCAAATTCAAAAGCCAGGAACTACTTACTGTGGGCAATTGTGTCTTTATGTTTTATTGAAATTACAGGAAGGAGTACCATTTCTAGATATTATGTTAGAATTGAATAATAATGATAATGATAATTAAAAATCAGTTCGTTGTAATTCATTTTGATAAAATCGGCCTCTGATATTTTCATCATCTAAATCTTTGATTTCGTAAGTAATCGGATAAGTTTGGTTTATTTTACAAACTTCAAATATCTCTTTAGTCCAATAACCAACAAAGCCTTTTCAAATTTATTCTTATATTTAAATATTCTAACTCTATCACCAATTTTAAATTTCGGCTTAAGTTTCTGCAAATTCGGATTACTCTCATTCGAATAATTATTCTCGAATATTTTCTTTCGTATCAAATCAGGGTCGTCAGAAGCATTCTTTGGGGTTTCTTCAATACCAGAATGAACTTTATTATTGTACTCTTCTACAATTCCTGGTAATATCCTCAACCATTTCTGATTTCTTTGCTCAGTAAATTTCTTGAATAATTTATTTTTTAACGTCCGATTGAATCTTTCTATCACTACGGCCTTCCCTGCATTTTCAGTTGAATAAACAGTTTCAAATAGTGGCTGAACGTTTCGGTTATAAAATTCCGATCCTTTATCAACAAACAATTTCCTTGGCTTTCCATTACTTTCTTTAAAGATTTCTTCAAAGAAATTATTTAACTGATAGACCACTTTTATTTTTTAAAGGTTTTACCCAAGCGTGTCGTGTATATAAATCTATAACGGTCAATGCGTATTTACAATCTTTTTCATTCGGCATATGAATAAGATCAGCACTCCAAATATCATCTTTATTAAATACTTTTACTTTCAATAGATATTTCGGCTTTCTGTATTCTTTATGAATTTCGGACGCGTAGGTTCGAGCGTTGCTCTCAGACAACTTTGCTGTCGTTTCATTTAAACCCTGGCCGAATAATATTTTAGCTTGTAAAGCTTTCTTAACAAACATTCTTTTAATTTTTTCTCTAAATGTAGGATTTTGAATACTATCTAATTCTTGAATCATCTTCTTATCAGCTGCATGTCGAGAACTTAGATCATGATTTCGATAATCTAAATCATGCCTGTAAGCTGCGGCATCTACTCTATTTATTGGTTCGTCACCTGGTTTCGGATTATTATTCTCATCTAGTCTTATATCTAATCGAGTTCCTGGACCAGTATATGAATGACGAGGAAGATGTTTTTCTTTCGAATATTTACTCCAAATAAATCCAGGAAAGTTTTCTAATGTTTTTTGTATGTCATCTCAAATATGCTGACAATTTGAGTTTTTTATTTTTGTTTAATAGATAATTTAATAAATCTAAATTAGCAAATTTTAATTTAATTAAATTTTCGGAATTTGTAGAATTCATTTTAAAAGATAAAATAAATGTTTACCTTATGGACCAAAGGTCCTGAGGTTATTACCGAATCATACTAGGACTTAGATATATTCCAGAACCATCTTTAGTTTCTTTAATTTCAATTAAATCATCAACATTGTGGAGAATATTTTTAAGAACTCGTTTTCCTTCATCAACTAATTTTAACTTACTAATAAAATTATCTACTACTCCTTCACCCCTAGCAACTTTCTCTAACTCTCTATTATGTCGTTTTTGTTCTTCTAATGCTGCCTTCTCTGATTTATTTTTATTTACTGCTTGGACAATACCAGCTGTCCCACCTGCAACACTTCCTGCTGCAGCTATGCCACCTATTATTACTGGAATTAATGGAAGAATCCCACCATTCTTTTCTTCTTGTAATTGAATATTCTCTATCATTGGTTTACTTATGTAATATTTTTTTTGTTAATCGTAATAGTTTTAGGGGTATTTTTGTCAACAATATTACGTAATTTTAATTCAACAGTTTTATTATTAATATTACTTTTCGCTTGCGACATTTTTAATAAAACAATTTTAAGTTATCAAAAATTTTAAGTTACCAAAAATTTTTAATCTATTCTAGTTATCAAAATTTTAAGTTGTGAAAAAAAATTAATTAATCGACGAAGTCTTGGGCTTTAGCCTATCCTAGCCATCTTTCCATTAAGAATTTCAATTGAATATTTTACATCTTCTAGCAATAAACCATAAGCCATCAATGAAGTTGTGGAATCTTTCTTTTCAATATTAATTGTTACATCACAACCAGTCTTGATAATATCTTCAGATTGTGCACTTAAATCGAAACAGAAAATTGGATATAAATGTCTCCAATCTCCAGGAGTTAATTGTGGTTCAACTCCAAATTCCATACAAAGATTTCGATAAGAATCATATCCTTCCATAAATTGATTATTGGTATCATCGAATCTTAATGGATCAATTGGATATCGAGTTTGATTTAATGAAACTTGTAAACTTCGAATTGTATTAATATGGAAGAGATTATTGTTCTTATCAAAACTTGGAGAATTATTTCTTTGAAATGTTAGTAATAAATATCTTGGAGTATTCGCAGTTCTAGTAAAATGCCAGTTAAATCTTTGTTCGGAAAAAGTTACTGAACTAGCAGTACGCTTTAGAAAATTAACTGGAATTGGTTTGTTAGTATTTAATCTTTTTTCAATAGCTGTTTCAATCTCTAAACTAGGAGTAATATGCTTAATCCACCATTCAAGTCTATCAATTTTTAAATATGTTTTTTTTCCAGTCTTACCAAAAAAGATTAATTCATTATTTGCTGTACGATGAATTATTAATTTAAATTTTAATTGATATGATATTTTATCATAATCTAAATATCCGAATAATGGAGACAATGACCAATTTACTGTTTGCTTACTTTTCTTGTTAAATTCACGTCTTTCTTTACATGCATCATTATTTGTTTTATTTAAATGTTTTGCAATATTTTCTACATCTTTTGCAATTCCTGCGGCATCTGTTCCAGCGTGAGTTAAATCATCTATAATTATACCATCATTTGTATCAGGAAACCAACCTTCGATTTCATACTTTTTATTATTTTCACCAATTGTTACAAATCTAAGCATTGTATCAATTACACCTGGAGAATCACTTATTGTTTCTATATTTTGAGTTGCAACATCTAAACGCATTTGTGTAAATAATCTTGGAAAAAAATTATTCTCTAGTGCAATATTATCGGTATCTGGTAATGGTGTTGTAAAATTGGCATCACTATAAAAAGAATATTCACAGTGTAAAAATGAATCAGGTAGATATAAATAACTCTGCTGATTATCAACTTCAAAAATTAAATCACCTCCAGTATTTACTCTACTGGAAGATCCGGGATTCATAGCAATTCTTATATAGTCATTCTTTTTTTGATTATAACTGACGAACGGAGGATCGTCTAATCTAAACTTATTTTTGATAAGCGAAGACATTTTTATAAAAAATAATTTGACTTTTTGTTTTTCTCACAGACAGAAAAAAATTTTACTAAAAAAATTTTACTAAAATATAATTTTAGAATTTTACTAAAATAATTTTACTAAAAAATTTTGCTAAAAATTTTACTAAAATAATTTTACTAAAAAATATATTTTAGAATTTTGCTAGACCAGCTCCGCTACAGCTTTGCTGGTTAGACCGAAGGTTGCTATTAATACCATTGCCTCTTATTTCTTCAATTGAACGTTTTATGGCTACGCCTGATTTCTTCTTATGTTTACTATCAGACGGAGCTCCGCTCCTCAAGGTTTCACCCCCTACAGCTATGTTAGCAATTTTATTTTTTGTTTCCTCTGAAAGTTTTTTTAAATTTTTTAGTTCTTCAGAATCATTCCTAAGTTTACGAATAGCTTCTAGTTGTTTTAATTCGTTTTGGGACTTAACAGCATTTGATATTGCACTAGCTGTACTACCTATAGCAGCTGCTCCTTTTGCAGCAGATGTAATCAAATCTTTATTATTTTTAATTAAGTTAACGATACTACCAATACAAGAAAATATACCATCTCCTTCTTTTTGGACGGCACCTACGGTGCCTAGGAACTTTTGTGTTCCGATTGTTTCTACACTGTCATAATGGTAAACAGATTTCATAGATGGTTCATGAGAAATTTTTTGATTTGAAGCAAAATGTTTAAGATTGTGTTTATAAATTATAGGCATTTTTTATGATTAAATTTGACTTTTGGAAAAAATATCTACGTGTTAAGATTTACGTTCGTGAATGGACAACAACTTCGAGATAACTTTATTAATTGACTGTTGCACTTTATCTATTGCGTCAAGCAGCGTGTGATGTACTTTAATTTCTTTTCTATTAACTTGCATTTTCTGCTGATTATTCTTCAATGCCGTTTTAAGTGCATTTAACTTAATTTTGAGAACATCTAATTGTCTTTTAACAGCATCTAACTGTTCTTTATTTTCTTTAGAGTTTTCTTGTAAATTTTTCTTTAATTCATTTTCTAAATTGATTTTAAGAGTTTTCATTTTATCAACTTTTTCATTAAGTGAGTTTACTTCATTTATTATTCTAATCATCTTTTTCATTTGTTGTGTAATTTTAGAACTTAATTCATCAACACTTTTTTGGAATGTAGTTTGTAACTGCTTTAAATTTTTTTTAATTCTTTCGGGTAGTTTTTCTATTTCATCTTCTAATTGTTCTTTCAATAGTTGTATCTGATGTTTATTTTTAATGACTGCAGATTTTAACTTTATAGAAAGTAATATTAAAATTTTTGATTGTTCAGAAATCTTTTTAAAAAGTTTTGCTATATCTGCTTCTAGCTCTCTATCCTTTTTATCAAGTTTTAATAATTTTTCGTTTAATGATTTGTCATTAAGTTTTAGCAACTTTAATTCATTCATCAGTGGAACCAAAACATCGTTTATATATTTTTCTTTTAAGTCATTGATTTGTGTATCAACATATTGTTTATTTGTTAACTCTGTATTTTGTTGCGGAAGAATAGAAAGATGCAATGGACCAGATAAAACGTCTCCAGTTTTCATGATATAATTTTCTATTTCTATTTCTAATTCACGATTATTCGGGATATATGCACCTCCACCAACATTTGGTAACATCATTTTTAAAACAATAAAAAAGTAAAATTTTTTCTAATAAAAATAAAAAAATGGAAAAACCAAATTTAAAAAAATTATATTCGTCCGCATCATCCTGTTCTTATTATTCGACGAGATCAACGGGATTTGAAAATAAATGTTTTGATAATAATAATAATCCATGTATAGATGTTAATATTTTATTTCAATTACAAGCCGAAATATTTAGAGAACAGACTAAAGGTTTACCTTCTATAGAAACCAATTATTGTATTTTTCCAGGTGATCCATTTATTAAATTTATGGAGATTGTAAGTAAATATAATGATGTAGCTTATGTTGAATTAAATAAAGAAAATATGGTTATAATAGGTCATAATAATGTTTTCGGTTTTATATTAAAGAATTAGTTAAAAAATTAAAATCTTTTTCCAAAGAAAAAATTAGATTATTTGTTGATGAACAAAATCAATATAACATTCACATAGAGAGTAAAAAACATAATGAAGAATTATTATGTCAAGTTTATTATAGAGATACAATTTATAAACAAGAAACATTAGAAATGCCCCAAAGATATGATGATGATACTTATATAGGATTATATTCCAACTTAAATATTAATTTATTAAAATCTTATATAAATGGTTTAGCTCAACAAGAGAAAATTTATATGTGGACTACACCTTATACTATTAACAATGACCATAATCATAATAATCCTCTGAATCATATTGAAGAATCTTATGATAATAATGATGATTCTGAAACACCTGAAAAAGGTGTAAATGGTAAAAAAGATTATAAAAATATTAGTAATTATAAAAATTTATCTAAATTTCATGTTCTTACAATTGAAAATAATAATGATGGTATAGTTGAAGATACTGTTAGACAACTATGTGTCGGGTCTACAAAATTTAAATTAGGATTTACATCTAATCAATTTAAAATTTTATCATCTTTAATAAAAACTAAAACTGATTCAGATTATGGTGGTGTTATTAAATTTTCCAAAAGAGATCAAAGACCAATATTTTTCTCTATTATATTATTATCAGATAAAAGATGTAATTTAGAATTAGATATTCCTATCAGGGAATGGTATCCTATCATGGAAGGGCATCCTATACCAAAAAGTGTAATTTATGATGATGAAGAAACAATTTATGATGATGATGAAGAAACAATTTATGATGATGATGATGAATCAATAGTTAGTGAAAAAAAATTTAAATTATCTTTTGATAAAACATTATATGATGAAACTTAATAAGATAAAACTTAATATGATAAAACTTAATGTGATAAAGAAAAAAATAACTAAAGAACGTGAAATATATAATAATATATGATAAAACATAATATGATAAAACTTAATATGATAAAAAAAATAAAATAACTTAAGAACGTGAAATGTATAATAATATATGATAAAACTTAATATGATAAAGAAAATAAAATAACTTAGGAACGTGAAATATATAATAATATAAAATAACACTCAAGTCCTTGATATTAGAATGTTTATATCTAAAATTAAAACACAATTTTTTCCTTAAAAAATAAAAAAATGGAAAATACCAAGTTTTATTGTAACTTATGTAAAAAAAAGTTGCAAACAAAAAGAAGTTATCAATCTCATTTAAATAGTAAATTGCATTTACAAAATGTAGATCGAGTTGATGAAGGAAATATATCAAAATTAAATAATTATATAAACTATCTAGAAACATTGCCTACTGATATAAAAGTTAAAAAAATGTTTGATGATTATTTACATTCGGAATTTAAAAAGTTTTTAATAGTGAAGATGAGACCGTACAAACCGAAGGTTCTAGGGCTTCGCCCGTACCAGATGGAAGATATTTATTTAGCGATACTGATGAATTTGATGAAGCTGAACGAACCGATGAAGCGGTAACAGATATAAAATATTTATTTAATGAATCTGTTGAACATAATGAAACCGATGAAACTTCTTATAATGTATTAACAAACTTTTATAATATATTTAAGAAATCTTTCAAATGTTATATGAATGTAGAAGTACTTTATACAAAAAATGGACCTGATGGAATTCCTGAAGAAATAATACAAGGAAATTTTACAAATTCGCAAGAAATTCATAATGTAAATGATATACAACCCATATTTGAATCCATGATACTTAAATTAGAAAATTGTATAATTGAAGCCCAGTTACGTGAATCTGGTTGGAGATTTGTTAAAATACTATCTAAGAAAATAGTAATTGATAAATATAAAAATAATACTGGTGGTAGTTATGTTCCTTTACCTTTCAGTTCACCACAAATAATCAACATAAAAAATGAAGATGATTATTGTTTTCTGTGGAGTATTATAGCACATTTACATCCTGCAGAATATCATAAAGAAAGACTAAGTCATTACAATAAAGAAGAATATATAAAGGAATTTGATCTTTCGGATGGTTTACATGAATTTCCATATGATTATAATAGGTTAAAAAAGTTTCATAAAAAGAATAAAAATTTAATAGAAGTAAATGTTTTTGAATTAAATGTGAATTATGTTTCTATTGTTAAAATTACTCCACTTTACTCAGATTCAAAAAAATTTTATTTGAATAATAAAAATTTATGTCAATCAGAAATAGTATATAATGATAGAGGAAATTACATGCATCATAATATTTTTTACCAAGGAAATATAATATGTACTGAAAAATTTGAAATCGTTAAAACACTATCACCAATAATGATTAATCATAATAATTATAAAGGACGTAATTATAACTATGATTATGATTCCGTTTATTTATCTTTATCTTTAGAATATCAACAAAAATTACAAAATTTAAATGAAATTTTACAAAAATGTAAAACAGATTATCAACAACAAACAAAAATATTAGTACAAGAATATGGCCATAAATATCAAAATAAGATAGAAACGATACAAAAATTAAATGAAGACAATAAAGAATTAAATAATTAAGAAAATTAAACCAATCAAAAAATAAATGAATCTTTAAAAAAATGTCTACAACAATATAAAGAACAATATGATGAAGAATATAGTTATCAGCTACAAATATTAAATCAAAATTTTCATCGAAATACATTTAATCTTGCAAAAGAAATTGATGAAACACATGAAATATATAAAGATAAATTTGAAAAACTAGAACAGTCAAAACAACCAGCACAAGCGAATATATTATATTATCAGGGTCATTTTATATTGTGTAAAGATATTTCTATATTTACAAAAACTTCAGATAATGCTAATTTTCCTTGTCTCCAATGTATGACGAGCTTTAGAACTAAAGAAGAAATGAATAGACATTTGGAGAATTGCCAACAAAATGAAGCAGTCAGAAACACATTTCCAAAAGATGATTATTTAGAATATAATAAATGGTATTTTAAAAATAAAGCACCCTTTACTATTTATTGTGATTTTGAAGCATATAATGTTAATATGACACAAAATCGAACGGAAAGTTCCAGGGCTTCACCCGATTCTGAAAGTGATAATTATGAAAAAAGTGTAGCTGAACAAAGTAAAGAAAAATATTTATTTGAACAAAAACCATTATGTTGGGGACAGTACATTCATTCAAATTATCCTGAATTATTTAAATCAGAATATTTTCAATACTATGGTGAAGATAGTTCAGAAATGTTTACAAAGAAAGTAGAAGAATTACAAGGACGTTTTTCACAATTGCTTGAAACAAATATTCCAATGATGCCAATAACAGAAAAAGAAAAATTAAATTTTGTTAATGAAACAAATTGTTATTACTGTGGAAAAGAATTTGCAAAAAATTATAAAAATGGCAGAGGTAGATATATTGATAAGGTAAAAGATCATGATCATCTAAATGGATTATATAGAGGTGCTGCACATAATTCTTGTAATCTTAATGCTTATAAAATTAAATATAACTTTGTTCCTCTATATTTCTATAATGGTTCTAAATATGATTTCCATCTAGTAATGAAAGATTTATTTTCATCTGAAAAATTACAACTACAACAAATCAATGTACTATGTAAAACAGAAGAAGAATATTTTTCAATGCAATTAGGTTGTATTAGAATTTTAGATGCATTTCGATTTTTTTCTCCTTATTCATTAGATGTAATGGGAAAAACTTTGAAACCTGAACAATGTAAAATATTAAATAAATATAATTTAAAACCTTTAAAAGGAATATTTCCGTATGAGTACATAACTGGAGATAAAACCTGTGGTTCACAGTCGAAGACTGATTTTAATTCTGTGAATAAAATTATGGAAGAAAAACAACTTCCTCCAATAAATAAATTTAAATCAACATTAAAACAATCACAATTATCTAAAGAAGACTATGCAGAAGCTGAAAAGAATTTGAGAGAGTTAAATTGTAGAACAATGTATGATTATACAATGAAATATCTTCAGATAGATGTATTAATACTAGCTGATCTTTTTGAAAACTTTCGTGATATGTGTTTAGAATATTACGGAATAGATCCATGTTATTGTTATTCTACACCAGGTTTAACATGGCTAGCAGGATTAAAACATACTGGTGTTAAACTTAAACATTATAAAGAAAATACATATGATAAATTATTATTTTTTGAATCTGGAATTAGAGGTGGAGTTTCATCAGTTTTAGGTAACCGTTATGTACAGTGTTACAATAAAAAAGTAAATCCTGATGATTATGGAATAATGAAACCTTTATCTCCAGAAGAAAGTGATCAGTTTATAAAATTGTTTAATCAAAATATAGAAGGACTTATATCAAATGAAGATAGTCAAGCAGCAGTTGATGAAATCATGAGAGAAAACTATTTGTTATATTATGATTTTAATAGCTTATATTCTTCTTGCATGATACAAGAATTACCAACAGGTGAGATGGAATGGTGTAATATTCGTACGACATCAGAGATGTCTACTAGGGCTTCGCCCGTTCTAGATTATCAAAAAACATATGATGGAGATTATAATCATGGCTATATATATGAAGTTGATTTAGTATACCCTGATGAAATAAAAGATAAAACAAAATATTTTCCTTTCTGTCCCGAAAACAAAATTCCCAATATAGAAGATTTTTCAGATTATCAAAAATCTTAAATTCCTAAAAAATACAGACCATTAAAAAAACTTATGTTAACACAAAGTAATAAAGGAAAGTATGTTGTTGAAGGAAGAATGCTAGATTGGTATTTAGATCATGGAATGATTCTCACAAAAATTCACCGGAAACTAGTGTATAGAAAATCTAGGTGGTTAAAAAATTATATAGAGTTCAATATTGAAAAACGTAAAATAGCTAAAAGAAATAAAGATGATTTTGGAAACGTGTTCTTCAAATTAATGAATAATGCATTTTACGGTAAGACTTTAGAAAATGTGCGTAATAGACAAAATATTGAAATAGTTTATGATAAAGATAAGTTTCAAAATTTAACAAGGAAACCTACATATAAAAGAACTACTAGATTTAGTGATGAACTATGTGCTGTACATTTACGTCGAATCAGCGTAAAACATGATAAGTTTAATTTTATTGGATTCACTATATTAGAATTAGCTAAACTATTCATGTATAAATTTATATATGATTATTTAGCACCTGCTTATGGCAAAAACTATAAATTACACTTTACAGATACCGATTCTGTTTTCTTAGAATTAACAATACCGTATAATTCTTCACTTGATGAAGAAATTAATAAAATAAAAGATATCATTCATCCTTCTGATTTATGTAAAGTAAAAGATGAATTAGAAGGAAATGAAGATTTCATAACAGAAGCTATATTTTTAAAATCTAAATGTTACTGTTATAATACAACTAATAATAATAAAACACATAAAACATTAAAAGGAATTTCAAAGGCATCAGTGGCTAATCAAATAACATTTCAAGATTATAAGAATGCATTATTTAATAATGAAATAAAAACAGCATGTAATTATAGACTTAATTCAAAGAAACATAAAATGTATTTAAAAGAAGAACATAAATTAGCATTAGATCCAATTGATGATAAAAGAAAAATTTTACCTGATGGAATAACTACTTTACCTTTTTAATTTTCTAATTTCTAAGATAGACAAATTTGATATATATAAAATTAAAAAAAATATTATAACACTATACTTGTATATCTTTTAACACTCGGTAATCAAATCTTCGATAACTCTATCATGAATTTTTTTATCAATATTAATTGTAATGAAGCCATAATCTTTTGACCAAGCATTGTTACACGATTGTTTAAATTCATCTTTATTTCTTACGCATAAATCTCTTAACAAATCACTTAAGTTTCTTGCATTTATTTCAAATAGTATAAATATGTTTGCATTCTTTCTAATAACACTTCCGTCTAATGAATACATACTTTGTGTTAAATAAAAAACACTACAGTTATTATGTCTACCTCTTGTGAAATAATTTCTCTGAACTGACTGATTTCTATCATTAACACAATCATCAAAAATTACACAATGTTTCATTGTTTTATCTAGTTTACTAGGATCTTGCATATTACCACTATCATCTATTAATTGTATTTTTATATGCTTATTTTTATTGGTTTCAACTAACTGATTATTTTTTGCTGCTTCTTCACACCACGAACTTATTTCTTCTTCATCTTCAGATTTTTCATATTCTTTGAATAATGAAGCAATTGCTGTTTTTTTAAGATTATTTTCAAATCCATATTTTAAAAATTGATAGACGGGTTGTTCTGCTGTTGTTGTATAAATTATAAGATTGTTATAATCCAAAAAATTTGGAGTCGTTAAAATTTTAAATAATAGATACGTTTTTCCACATCCTGATCTTCCACAAATAACTGACAAAACTTTATTAGATAAATTTGGATGATGATTAAATTTGAGTTTTTTTTATCAAATGGAGGTAGTTCACTCATTTTTTAATAAAAAAATTTATTTTTTTTTTGATTTTTTGTTTCTAAAGAAGAAGAAGAAAATTAAACTTCTCTAGCTTCGCGTGGGAGTTTATACCTCTCGAACCAAAAGATCTATCATAATCTCTTCACCTCCGAAATTTATTTCTTGTCCTTTCTCATCAGTGATTCTAATGTTAATGTTGTTGATAGTTTTTCTTGTAATAGGAAAATATATTAATGTTTGGGGAAACACATTTAATCTATAACCAATGGGTACAGTAAAAGCTGGAAAACTGAATATTAAATTTGACAATTTACCATTTATATATCCTCCTTCAATAATGTCACAATGTACAACAATTGAATTTATTTCAGTTATTTTTGGAATCTTCTCACCTAAATGATAACCTTGACTATAGGTTTGTTTATTAAATCCTAATAGCTTTGACAATGATCTATCATGATTAAAATCAACTTGATGATTTTCGTCTAAAGTAAGAGAAAATTTATTAACTGCCGGTTCAACTGCGAAATGTAATTGTTTCTTATCTTTAAATGGTATACCTAAATGTCTCTTAATTTCATTTGATATTGATTCAACTTCGTAAGAACCAGGAAGAAAAGTTAGTATTTTCCACGTTTTGCCTTTATCAGTAGAATATCTAAATTGATCATTCACATCTTTGATAACGTTTTGAATAGTGTTAAATGTAGAGAAACTAGTCAATGCAATTTGATAATTTTTATTTTGTTCCAAATGTAGAATGGGTTCTAAATTACAAGTGTGTGATGAAGTAGTTGTTATAATTTTTAACGTCGTACTAAATTTTGATGAACCCAAAATCTCTGTCAAATTTTCTAAATGATAATTAATTTTGTCTAAATCTGCTGAACACATTTTTTAGTTAAAATTTTAAATAAATATTTTTTTTAAAAAAATTAGAAACAACATATTTCAGCTACACTTTTATAATCCTCTTCATTTAGAATCTTCTTTTCTAACAGTCTTTTCAATATAGCATGAATTTCATTGAAACTAGAATTATGTCCTTCTTTTATTGCAGATATTAAAATATTTAATCTATTTAGTAATTCTTGTGGATCATCTGGTAAAAATATGGTTGTTTCTGTTTTCTGTTTTTCAGATAAACCTTTCCCTACTTTAACTCCCGTTGATAATAAATTTTCTAATTCTCCATAACGTTTAAGAGTTTTTCCTGCTTTAACTCTATCTAACATAGCTTTATATTTTATGAGATCTTCTACAGCATAATTATTTAAATCTGCTCCTCTTAAAAGATCAACAAAATTTCTATCTAAATTAAAAGGAGATTTATCTGGTGAATAAATTAAACCTCGAAAAGGTTGTGGAAATATTTCTTTTTGTCCGAGATAAAATCTAGGTATTGTTTTTCCATCTATAAATGAAATAGAATGTTCAAATTGCATAGATTTTGGTAATTTCTTATTAATGTTTGATTCTAGTAATCCATAGTCATCTAATATAGTTTTGTGCTCTGGATCTGTTAAATCAATTTGTTTAGCATTATTTGTAAGTTCTTTTTCAAGAGTTTTAAATGGTTTCATAGTTTTTTCAAAATCAGTTTTTACTTGTTCGGTTTGCTGCATTTTTTCAAACATATCAGATTGAATACCAGCTTTTATCATTCTATGTTGAAGATGATTTTCTTTCATAATATTTCTTTGTTTTATTAACTCTTCTAATTGTTTTATTCTTTTAAAATTATCAGCTCTAATTTTATCCATTTTTAAAATATAATATTTGAATTTTGTGGTAACATTGGAATACAACAAAAACATTTTACTGAACAAATTATTTTTTTATTGCTTTGTTGTCTGACATCTTTTCGTTTAAAGTTTTCTCGTTTTAAGTTTTGTTTAATAAAGTTTTGTTTAATAAAGTTTTGCTTAAATTTTCGCTTAAAGTTTTTAGCTCTTCTAAAAAAATTTTGTCATTTTCTTCATTAGAAATTTTACCATCACTAGAAATTTTGCCATCCTTTTTATTTTTATCATCAACTTTTTCTCTCTGTGATTGAAATGATATTTGATTTACTTCATTAGCTATTTGATCAAATTTTTCAATCTCATCTAACGTAATAACATTATCATCAGATACTCTTTGAAAGTAGTAATGTAGTTTATCATAGACTTCTTTAATATGTAAATGCTTAGTTTTTAATGATTTTCGTTTATTAGTTATTAAAGATTTATCTAACATTGTAACAAGTGAAGTTGCAAAAACACCCGTACCTGTTAAAGTTGTAGCAACTACTGGAATTACTAAAACACCTGAAGATATAACAATTGTTAAAGCACCTAAACTTATTGTTAAGAATATGCCAATTCCTTGTGTTACATTCTTAACTTTAGACCATCTCTTTCTTAACTTTTTATAATGCTCTAATCTTAATAATAATTGAGATTCCTTATCTTTCATATACCTAACTCTATCTTTGTGTTTTTCTTTGTTCATTTTTTCAATGTCCATTAAAGTAGAACTACGTTCATATGATAACGAAGGATATATTCTTGCGGTTTCTTCCATTTTTGTTTCTTCCATTTTTGTTTCTTCCATTTTTAAAGAAATATTATTAGTCACATGTTATATTTTAAAAACCTGAAAGATAGATAAAATTCATGAATTTGAAATTCTCAACTTTTATGATTTTTGGTGTCCAGGAACGGTCATGATTTAAGCGAGAAAATTGTAATTCTCAAATTTGAGATTCTCAACTTTTATGATTTTTTCGGTGTCCTGGAACGGTCATGATTTTAAGGGCGGGTGAAAATTGTAATTCTCAAATTTGAGATTTTGAAAAATTTGAAAAACTGGGTATTTTTAAAAACGACTAAATTCATGAATTTAGGTCTTAATAACCTGAAAAAGGGACTAAATTCATGAATTTATGTCGTTTTTAAAGATACTATTTTTTTGAATTTTATGGTGTCCTGGAACGGTCTTTTGCCCATTACTGATGATGCCAACAAAGTGATGCAAAGTTAAACACAAGGACATACAATTTAATAGGTCCAGAACAAGACCTCAACGACAAGAAATAATTTGTTGGATGTGCGGAAATCAAGGGCATGTGGCTCGATTCTGTGAGAACAATAAGTGTAAACATTGTGGACGATTCGGACATAATTCATCGAATTGCAGGTTACAAAATTCAACCAGACCGCGACGTTTTCGGAAGATACAAGTGCAGGAAAATACCGAATGGGACTCAGCTGATGTATCAGATGACACTTCCGAATCACAAACGGAAAGTGAATGCAGTATTAAGGAAATGGATGTAATCGCGGAGATCCATGCAATGACTATGTATGACGATAATATCTCAAAAGGTGAAGCTGAAGTCAAGACGAGAAGAAATCAAAGCTAAAAGGTCTATCCAGATGACATTAATGATTTGTACGAGTACATTCAAGGGAATAAAAAGTGAAAAACGGTTCGACCACTTCATCCAGATGTAACCAAGACAATTAAGAAAAAACAAAGAAGTCGAAAAATAAGCCATTGATCGAGGGTAAATGCGAGGGGCGCGATTCAATATTGTTTTTGGACACTGGAGCAGACATCAATGTTATAGATAGAGAGTTCGTCAAAAGGACATGAATTACTGGAAGCATAATAATAAAAGCAAATAAATTTATCACATGTTTCACGAATGCATACCGACGGTTGGGTTAAGCTGAACGTTCAAATACGTGATCAAGAGAGGTACTGTAAGTTCTGGATTGTTGACAAAATATATCCAAATCTGATTTTGGGATTTCAAGCCATGAAAAAGCTGAAAATAGCAGTAGATCCTCCTGAGAATTGTGCTTGGGTAAACAATGTCGAGGTACCGTTGATACAACAACTGAAAAGTCGGAGTGTGAGTCGCAGTGGTTTGAAGTCGGAAAACTAAGCGTAGCCTGCTCTGAGAGTCGAGATCAGGCAGAAGATTTGATTTTACAAAAGACTCGTAACATAAGTGATGATGCTCAAAATTTAGGCTTTGATGTTAAATGTTTCGATACAGTGACACTACATGAAGCTGGAGAATATATGATACGTGCAGGTTATGTTGATCTAAATGAGGGACCATGGTGTGCCTGAACAGGCGGTTTAACTTTCAAAATTTCCCATGTTTTGTCGACGGTCTCCGGTAGAGTTCTTGATCCTCTTTCAGAATATCATAATCAAAAAATCTTTCATCGAGCCCTTTTCGAGAAAATGACGAAAATTCAAAATGGCGGACGATGAAACCGAAACTTGTGTTTCGAGGCGTGTGAAAAAATTTCCCATATATTTTGTCGACGGATTCCGGTAGAGATTTTGATCCTCTTTCAGAATATCATAACTAGAAAAAATTCATCGAGCCCTTTTCGAGAAAATGACGAAAATTCAAAATGGCGGATCGCAAATCTTGAAGGAGAGTGCTTTTACATCTATGATAGGAACGTGAACAAATTCGTTGTGCTAATTTTCATTTGCCTTTCATCGTGTTATTGACTTTGAAGAGTTAACAAGAAGCCAAAACAACTTGAAGCTACCAAATTGTAGCCTACTGTAGATGCAATATCAACATCTTGCAAAACTGCTATATCAGCAAAACTGCCGTGACAGCATTGAGTCAGACAAGAACAAATTCTATTGAATCCTAACTAACAACGCTTCTTTTGGTTATTAGCGATCCCTTGACTGCATCAGCTTTGTATGATTGCTGCACACGCTTCATGCAGGTATTAATTTTCGATTAATTTTCATTAAATGACAGTCGAATTTAGTAGCGCTACCATTCACTGGCATTCACTGTTCACGTTTACTTTCAACTTGTGATTTGCGTCTTTCATTGACATGATGTCATGCCCAAGACTATCAGAAACCACTCTGACTCTTTGAAGGCTATTTGCGTTATTTGCTTTTCCAAAGGTAATGATTTACGAGGTGTTTCTGAGAACGTTGAAAATTTGATTAAGACATATGTTCTTCCCAGCTTCGACAGATTCAATAACATACTGCCGAATATCATCTCCTCATCATGTCGTAAAAAGGTTTCATCGATGAATTTTGAAAATTTACCTTTATATGACCATGACAAAATTCGCTTTCCACCGAAAACTCGTCAAAGTTCAGCTGATGGTTTTTGTAACTGCACAGGCTGTGATGTAGCAAGAATGTCGATGGATTCTAAATCGCCGTGCCGGAAAACACATCCAGGAAGACCTTCAACGAGTGATGACGATAAATCTCCAGCAAATTTGAAGCTCTGTGCACACTGCTTTTGTCAGTTGGGTAGAGGCAAGTCTCACGTGTGCTCAAAGATGAAGAAATTCGCAAATCTGACGGATTTGATGTCGATCGAGTCTCCTGATGATCCCGAGAAGTTTTCTGCTTCCACAATCGTTCATAAACTTCACTCGAAATCTGGAGCAGTTGATGTGCAAACAGTGATATCTGGATCCGTCTCTATTAATTTGAATTCACCCAAACACCAGCTTTCATCCGAAAATATGTTGGACATACAACGCAACATGAACCTAAGTGGCAGACAAGCAACCAACTTGGCGAAGACTATCTGACAGTCTAACAGAAGAAGTTCCGTCGAACCATATGTGCGCGAGAAACTTTGGTACAATGATCACATTTTTGATGACCATTTTGTTTCTATGAATGCAGATTTCTTTGATTCTAGAAAAGAGCGCATAGAAAGACCCGTTATTCTGTGCAAAAATGTTCAAAGTTTCATTGATGACATACTATTGAAGCGCGAGATAGAGAGTGGTCATTTCGTTAAGATTGGCATCGATGCAGGAAAAGGATTTTTGAAGATCAATCTTCAAATCATTGAGAGAGATTCTGCTGCCCCATCATTTGCGAGGCCAAGTCACTCAAGTACTGGGGTGAAAAGTATGTTCATGATAGCGATTGCACCAGATCAGCCCGAGAACTATGAAAATTTGAAGCAACTCTGGCACGAGCTTGGCTTGGACAATTTATCATCTGATCATGTCATTGTTGCCGACATGAAAGTCTGTAACATTCTCTCGGGACTGATGAGTTGCGGAAGCACGCATCCGTGCCCCTGGTGCGATGCCAACAAAGATGATCTTCTGAATGTCGGGCAAAGTAGAATGTGGAGCAAGCTTTCTAGTCTGTTTTGGCGATACTATGACTCTTCAGAATCAAAATCTCAAGCCAAAAAGTATGGAAATGCGATTCACCCAGCGATTGTTCGAGGAAGCAGCAACGACCGCCCCGAGTAAATAAAATATGCTATGCTTGATAGGTAGTTTAGTAAGCACCATAGATAAACTGCCAAGTTTTATAATGACTGCCTAGTATGGCGCTGCGTAGGCTATCCATGTTTTGCTTAGTAAGCACCATACATAAACTGCCAAGTTTTATAATAATTGCCTAGTGTGGTGCTGCGTAGGCAACCAATGTTCTGCCTAGTAAGCACCATAGATAAACTGCCAAGTTTTATGATAATTGCCTAGTATGGTGCTGCGTAGGCTGTCAATGTTCTGCCTAGCATAAGCACTATAAATAAACTGCGAAGTTTAAAATTAATTGCTTAGAATGGGACTGTTCGACCCAGCAAGCTGTGTGCTAAATATGACAACATCATTGAGATCAGTGCGCTTCCCGCAGTTGCTGCCGATGAAATTTACAAAACAATTAATAATGAAACTTTTCATGTATTAACATAGCAACAGCTAGGACTCATACACAATATACTACTGGATAGTGGAAAAAATTCATTCACATCAGATAAGAGCATGCATGCAGTTGTTCCAATTCTACGATGCTCTGAAATAAATAACTAGATAAAAGTAAACATTCATAGAAAAGGTAAGAGAAACATACTTCCTTAATTTGAGGAAAGCCCGAAAGCGAGAGATGTTGTCGACTTCCAATTTATATTGTTTTTGCGAGGCCTTTCGATTAGTCACAACAAGAAGCTGTCTTCGGCTATCTTAGCCTCCTAGTGACTGAAAGGCCTCGCTAAAGAATAAAAATTAGAAGTCGAATGCATGGACTTTCCTCAAATTTGGATAAAAAAATGTCTGGCCCTCTAAGTCTCTTCAGTGAAATACTTCCTTAAGTTTAAGAAAGCAGTTCCAAAGTCTATTAAAGGACCCCAAGCTGCATTACTTATGAAAACAGCAGTTTCGCCGTCGTCGTGGACAGTCTAGCAAGGTTTTTGTCTGGTCTAACAAATGACTCAACTCATGCAGAGAACATATTTTCACAACTTCATCAAAATTCTGATCAAAAGTTTTTGAAAAATATATAACAATATTCAATATTAATAATTACAATAATGTCTATCATCTCACATGAAAGCAAAATATCGACGCCACGAAGCATAAATATAGGAAGATGGTGTCTGCCTCGTTACATTTGTTTGAATAAAATTTGGATATGTAAAGACAAAGGAGAGAAGGTACAGCAAAAGATTATGCTCTTACGTTTTCCATAAATATATTGGAATACATTTCTGGGCCGCCTTCAAAAAAATAGTGGTGAACTTTGACAGATGATACAGTGAAGAGACCATGTCAACGGTTAAAAGCTTCTTATCGAACAATGTTTGCAACAATATTTTAGCAGTCCGCAAGTGCATATCGAGAGGCACTGATAGTGGAAGTCTCCTTATAGAAGGCAGAGGCTACATACCTTTAACACTGAACATTGTTTTGTCAGCACTTGGTTGTCGATGAGAATCTCCTCCCAAACGTAGCGGCTTTTCGATAAGAAATATCGTCTTGTGAAGATCAGTCGCATGAGCCTCTAGCCGAACATGGGGATATCCGCATCTAAAATTGAGATAAGCAACATCAACATAGGGTTACTACACGATAAAGCTTCACTTTTGCACAGGCACACGAAATTTAGGAACCTCCACTAACGCATTATAAAGCAGACAATGATGAATTAGTAATTATTAAAAAGTAGGCTACACTCAAACTCAGCAAACGTTAAACCCTCCCTCTGCAGTTTAGAGACAAAAATCTCATCTCTCGAACTTTGAGATGACAACTCTCACCCTCGCCGCTTGCTGCAAGGTTGGGCAAAATCTTGGGGTCAAAACCCAAAACCCATTTTTAAATAAATGAATGAAATCAAGTAGACGCGAAGTGCATTCTTTGTATTTTCTGCTGACATAAAGATTCTTCCATAGGCCAAAATTCCTATTGGGCCCATGATAAGTGTGGTATTAGTGGGAAACGATTTATTATTGCAATAATTAATGTAATTAGTAGCCTAAGTACATGTATTGCGTCATAAAGTTTTCTTTTAATTTAACCTACACTGATATACTGACTTATTGAAGATCTTTGATTTAGTTATGATTGAGTTACACATTGCTCATAGCAAAGCAATTGTTTTTTATCTTATCATTCAGGAATATAAACAAGCTTGATAAATATTATAGCTGCGCAGTAAGTGAATGGTTAAACATATTTAGAATGCGAAATCGGAATGATATTAATTTTGGATATATGTCGGCTATCGCACAAAGTTAAGGGTGAGAAGATAACTGCGAAGATGTAAAATATGTGGAATATATAAAAATTCAATATGCACAAATGCAGCAAAAGACATGTAAACTTACAGTAGGCCTAGATACAATATGTATGAACTTTCAATGCGCGGTATTGTCAAGCCCAGAATGAAATAGCTTATAATCACAAGTATTTCACTCTTGAAATATTCTGTGAATCCAGTGGAAATTTGATAAAATATCAGAACTTTATGCTCTTATCCTGTAGTTCTCCTAAGATTCAAATCAAAATATTAATTTTTGTAATTTGATCTGTATATATTCAGCATTAATAGAAAACCCAAGTTTTGTATCACTTACCCAAGGTCGACCCAAAACCCTAGGTCCAACCTTGCTTGTTGTCACTTCAGCACGTGTGTCAAATACAATGATGAGAACCTACCATAGGAAGCGGTCGGGGAATCAAGGGCGTTAATGTTCTTTATTGACAAATCAGTTGTCACTCACTCAGTATAATACCATGATACGATTATTAGAGCTGTAAATTTCCAATTATAGCTCTAGTTTATTAAGATCATCCTTAGTCAAAGATAGAAAGCAAAATGACTATGTTAGGCATTTTTCTCTACTGATGCAACTTGGGATTGTATTTTTAGTTATCGCTGTTCGCATGATATTTTTTGTATTTCTTTATCTAACTTAAATGAAGTTAAAAATGTGATTTCAGCATAATGAATTTATGTTTTGAGTTGATCAGACCTTTTGTCTCTTATTATCTCCTAAATTGATATATGGAAAGGTTTCAAAGCAACTTCCACCTAAACAATCATCAGGGCTCTATAGTAATGGATAAAAGACCGTTCCAGGACACCATAAAATCAAAAAATTAGTACTTTTAAAAACGACATAAATTTATGAATTTAGTCCCTTTTTCAGGTTTTTAAGACCTAAATTCATGAATTTAGTCTATTCAAAAAGTACCATTTTTTCAAAAAATGGTATTTTTAAAAACAACATAAATTCATGAATTTGAACCCTTTTTCAGGTTATGAAGACCTAAATTCATAAATCGGCTAAAGCCAGAGGAGCTTCGCTCCGATTTGGGTGTTTTTAAAAATACCCAATTTTTCAAATTTTTCAAAATCTCAAATTTGAGAATTACAATCGGGCGAAGCGCGAAGCCCTAGAACCTTCGGTTCGATTTTCACCCCCCCCCAAAATCATGACCGTTCCAGGACACCGAAAATCATAAAAGTTAAGAATCTCAAATTTGTGATTATGACATTTTTCATTGCTTAAATCATGACCGTTCTAGGACACCGAAAACCCGGACACCGAAAAAATCATAAAAGTTGAGAATTTCAAATTCATGAATTTTATCCATCTTTCAGGTTTTTAAAATATATCATGTGACTAAAAATATTTCTTTAAAAATGGATGAAACAAAAGTGGAAGGAACTTCAGAAATGGATGAAACAAAAATGGAAGGAACTTCAGAAATGGAAGAAACAAAAGTGGAAGGAACTTCAGAAATGGAAGAAACCTCAAGAATATATCCTTCGTTATCTCAATTAAAAATAAGTGAAATGGTTCTCAATTATTATTAAGATTAGAGCACTATGATAAATTAAGAAGACGCAATTATTACTTAGTCATTCTTCGTTATTGTATGCTCAACATTATTTAAAGTACTAATTGTGTGAACTAGAAGATCATTGTAACTCATAAACTCAAAATTATTCAATGAACCCGTACACTGCCTGATAATTGAAGAGAGAGACAGAGATTGAAGAGAGAGAAACGTCTAGCAGCTTTCCCCTAAAATTATCATGCTATATCTTGTCATTTCAATTTACCCATCGGTAAACTTTTGACATTTCAACTTACGCGTGCGTAAAATTTTGACATTTCAATTTACCCCTACGTAAATTATTTTCAGAATCTGTTTTCAAAATCTATTTTCAAAATCCATTTGCAAAGTCTATTTTCAAATTCAGTTTTAGAAATCGATTTGCAAAATTCATTTAGCGTTTGCCAAACACATACGGGTAGTAAAGTACTTCCCATTGTGAAGACATGAATAGATTAAGCACATAAGAGTGCATTGACAATAAAAGCAAATGACAATAAAATTCTTCTTCTGAATTTAGAACGCATAGACGGCGACATGCGGGATAGTTGTTATGACAATTTTAAACAATCATTTTAACGATGAAACATATTTTACAAATGAAGTTCATGAAGAAAATTGAAATATATAAAACAATATAGATTAGAATCGGCTAAAGCCAGAGGAGCTTCGCTCCGATAATTATAATATAATCATTTCAAAATCGAATAAGTAGTAAGGAAAGACATCATTAGAGAACAGTTTTAAATCAATACCCCCTCCCTTCTGTCTTCTAGGGGTCCCTTAAGAAATTTTTTTATTATAAAATGAGCAACATAAATGAGTTTTTTAAATTATATGGAACACAAACGACAACGAATTTCGACCTAAAGAAAATCGCAAATCAATTAGGAATAAAGAATTTTCATGTTCTAATGAGAAACGAATTACAATTCCTAAAAAATAGGCCAACAGGAACCTTCAGTTCCCGGAACAAAGTTCCATCAATAACTGTAAATTTCATAACGAATCTTCACACTTCAGACCAAAACGGCGTACATTGGTCAGCAGGTATCTTTAGTAAAAACGGAGATAATTATTATTTTGACTCATACGGGCTTCCACCTACAAATGAAGTAAAAGAATTACTTGGAACGGGAACATACAATACATTTCAAATTCAAAAACCAGGCACTACCTATTGTGGGCAATTATGTTTATACGTTTTGTACAAATTACAAAAAGGAGTACCATTTTTAGATATTATGTTAGAGTTAAACAATCTATAACTCAAGCGAAGCTAGCTAAAGCGCCACCTAAAGGTTAAAGCTCTGTTTTCTGTAATTCATTTTGATAAAAACGGCCTCTGATATCCTCATTATCTAAATCTTTAATTTCATAAGTAATCGGATAACTTTGATTTATTTTGCAAACTTCAAAT
Organism: Prostheceraeus crozeri; assembly: GCA_907163375.1. Lineage (NCBI taxonomy): Eukaryota > Metazoa > Platyhelminthes > Polycladida > Euryleptidae > Prostheceraeus > Prostheceraeus crozeri. The sequence goes on along the minus strand of CAJQUW010009069.1, from coordinate 70,959 downwards.
ATTTCTTTAGTCCAATAACCAACAAAGCCTTTTTCAAATTTATTCTTATTTTTAAATATTCTAACTCTATCTCCAATTTTAAATTTCGGCTTAAGTTTCTGCAAATTCGGATTACTCTCATTCGAATAATTATTCTCGAATATTTTCTTTCGTATTAAATCAGGGTCGTCAGAAGCATTCTTTGGGGTTTCTTCAATACCTGAATGAACTTTATTATTGTACTCTTCTACAACTCCTGGTAATATCCTCAACCATTTCTGATTTCCTTGCTGAGTAAACTTTTTGAAAATTTTATTTTTTAACGTCCGATTGAATCTTTCTATCACTACAGCTTTTCCTGCGTTTTCAGTTGAATAAACAGTTTCAAATAGTGGCTGAACGTTTCGGTTATAAAATTCCGATCCTTTATCAACAAACAATTTTTTTGGCTTTCTCTTACTTTCTTTAAAGATTTCTTCAAACGCATATTTAACTGAAAGACCACTTTTATTTTTTAAAGGCTTTACCCAAGCGTATCGTGTATATAAATCTATAACGGTCAATGCGTATTTGTAGTCAGACTTTGTCTTAGAACCTTCGGTTCGGTCCCTTTCATTCGGCATATGAATAAGATCAGCACTCCAAATATCATCTTTATTAAATACTTTTACTTTTAATAAATATTTAGGCTTTCTATATTCTTTATGAATTTCAGATGCATAAACGTCTGAATTATGATTTTCATTTAAACCCTGACCGAATAATATTTTAGCTTGTAAAGCTTTCTTAACAAACATTCTTTCAATTTTTTCTCTAAATGTAGGATTCTGAATACTATCTAATTCTTGAATCATCTTCTTATCAGCTGCATGTCGAGAACTTAGATCATGATTTCGATAAGCTAAATCATGCCTGTAAGCTGCGGCATCTACTCTATTTATTGGTTCTTCACCTGGTTTCGGATTATTATTCTCATCTAGTCTTATATCTAATCGAGTTCCTGGACCGGTATATGAATGACCAGGAAGATGTTTTTCTTTCGAATATTTACTCCAAATAAATCCAGGAAAGTTTTCTAATGTTTTTTGTATGTCGCCACCGTAGGTAGTAGCCAAACTTTGTTTGTCGTCGTTACCTTCATAAATTTTACAATTTGAGTTTTTATTTTTGTTTAATAGATAATTCAATAAATCTAAATTAGAAATTTTTAATTTAATTAAATTTTCGGAATTTTTAGAATTCATTTTAAAAGATAAAAAAAATTTAAAAGATAAAATAAAATGAATGTTTTACCGAAAGGAACCAAAGGTTCTGAGGTTATTACCTTATCATACTAGGACTTAGATATATTCCAGAACCATCTTTAGTTTCTTTAATTTCAATTAAATCATCAACATTGTGGAGAATATTTTTAAGAACTCGTTTTCCTTCATCAACTAATTTTAACTTACTAATAAAATTATCTACTACTCCTTCACCCCTAGCAACTTTCTCTAACTCTCTATTATGTCGTTTTTGTTCTTCTAATGCTGCCTTCTCTGATTTATTTTTATTTACTGCTTGGACAATACCAGCTGTCCCACCTGCAACACTTCCTGCTGCAGCTATGCCACCTATTATTACTGGAATTAATGGAAGAATCCCACCATTCTTTTCTTCTTGTAATTGAATATTCTCTATCATTGGTTTACTTATGTAATACTTTTTTTTGTTAATCGTAATAGTTTTAGGGGTATTTTTGTCAACAATATTACGTAATTTTAATTCAACAGTTTTATTATTAATATTACTTTTCGCTTGCGACATTTTTAATAAAAAATTTTAAGTTAAGAATTTAAAGTTAACAAAAAATTTAAATCTATTCTAGTTATGAAAAATTTTTAGTTAAGAATTTTTAAGTTAACAAAAATTTTAATCTATTCTAGTTATGAAAAAAATTTTAATTAACCTATCCTAACCATCTTTCCATTAAGAATTTCAATAGAATATTTTGCATCTTCTAGCAATAAACCATAAGCCATCAATGAAGTTGTGGAATCTTTCTTTTCAATATTAATTGTTACATCACAACCATTTTTAATAATATCTTCAGATTGTGCACTTAAATCGAAACAGAAAATTGGATATAAATGTCTCCAATCTCCAGGAGTTAATTGTGGTTCAACTCCAAATTCTATACAAAGATTTCTATAAGCATCATATCCTTCCATAAATTGATTATTGGTATCATCGAATCTTAATGGATCAATTGGATATCGAGTTTGATTTAATGAAACTTGTAAACTTCGAATTGTATTAATATGGAAGAGATTATTGTTCTTATCAAAACTTGGAGAATTATTTCTTTGAAATGTTAGTAATAAATATCTTGGAGTATTCGCAGTTCTAGTAAAATGCCAGTTAAATCTTTGTTCGGAAAAAGTTACTGAACTAGCAGTTCTCTTTAGAAAATTAACTGGAATTGGTTTGTTAGTATTTAATCTTTTTGCAATAGCTGTTTCAACCTCTAAACTAGGAGTAATATGCTTAATCCACCATTCAAGTCTATCAATTTTTAAATATGCTTTTTTTCCAGTTTTACCAAAAAAGATTAATTCATTATTTGCTGTACGATGAATTATTAATTTAAATTTTAATTGATATGATATTTTATCATAATCTAAATATCCGAATAATGGAGACAATGACCAATTTACTGTCTGTTTACTTTTTTTTGTTAAATTCACGTCTTTCTTTATATGCTTCATTATTTGTTTTATTTAAATGTTTTGCAATATTTTCTACATCTTTCGCAATTCCTGCGGCATCTGTTCCAGCGTGAGTTAAATCCTCAATAATTATACCATCATTAGTATCAGGAAACCAACCTTCGATTTCATTCTTTTTATTATTTTCACCAATTATTACAAATCTAAGCATTGTATCAATTACACCTGGAGAATCACGTATTGTTTCTATATTTTGAGTTGCAACATCTAAACGCATTTGTGTAAATAAACTTGGGAAAAAATTATTCTCTAGTGTAATATTATCGGTATCTGGTAATGGTGTTGTAAAATTAGCATCACTATATAAAGAATATTCACAGTGTAAAAATGAATCAGGTAAATATAAATAACTCTGCTGATTATCAACTTCAAAGATTAAATCTCCTCCAGTATTTACTCTACTGGAAGATCCGGGATTCATAGCAATTCTTATATAGTCATTCTTTTTTTGATTGTAACTGGTGAACGGAGGATCATCTAATCTAAATTTATTTTCGATAAGCGAAGACATTTTTATAAGAAATAATTTGACTTTTTGTTTTTCTCACAGACAGAAAAAAAATTTTTACTAAAATATAATTTTAGAATTTTACTAAATATAATTTTAGAATTTTACTAAAATATAATTTTTAGAATTTTGCTAGACCAGCTCCGCTACAGCTTTGTTGGTTAGACAGAAGGTTGCTGCTCACGCCATTACCTCTTATTTCTTCAATTGTTTTTTCATTATGTTTACTATCAGACGGAGCTCCGCTCCTCAAGGTTTCCCCAACAGCTATGTTAGCAATTTTGTTTTTTGTTTCATCTGAAAGTTTTTTTAATTTTTTTAGTTCTTCAGAATCATTCTTGAGTTTACGAATAGCTTCTAGTTGTTTTAATTCGTTTTGTGATTTAACAGCATTTGATATTGCACTAGCTGTACTACCTATAGCAGCTGCTCCTTTTGCAGCAGATGTAATCAAATCTTTATTATTTTTAATTAAGTTAACGATACTACCAATACCAGAAAAGATGCCATCCCCTTCTTTTTGAACGGTTTCTCTATTATCATAATGATAAACAGGATTCATACGTGGTTCATGAGAAATTTTTTGATTTGAAGCAAATTGTTTAAGATTGTGTTTATAAATTATAGGCATTTTTTAGTAATAAATTTGACTTTTTGGGAAAAACATAAATACAGGCGAAGCGCGAAGCGCGAAGCGCGAAGCCCTGGAAGATATCTCCGTTGACCCATGAACCGATGTCCATTATTAAAAAAAATGTTTATTTTTTGTTCTTAACTTTTACAGATTGCGTTTTTGGTTTAACTTTATCAGGAACCAAACCTGCATCAATCATTCTTTTTATTCTATGATTTTCTTTCATAATATTTCTTTGTTTTATTAACTCTTCTAATTGTTTAATTCTTTTAAAATTATCAGCTCTAATTTTATCCATTTTTTAAAATTATATACTTTTATATTTTTAAATTTTTTTTAAAAATTATATTTTTAAATTTTTTAAAAAATTATATTTATACTTTTGTATTTTTAAAATTATATTTATATTTTTTATGATTCTTATTTTTTGTAGGTAAAAAATATTTAAGTTAATATTTACAATACTCGTTTAAGATTTACGTTTGTGAATGGACAACAACTTCGAGATAACTTTATTAATTGACTGTTGCACTTTATCTATTGCGTCAAGTAGCGTGTGATGTACTTTAATTTCTCTTCTATTAACTTGCATTTTCTGCTGATTAATCTTCAACGCCGTTTTAAGAGCATTTAACTTAATTTTAAGAACATCTAAGTGTCTTTTAACAGCATCTAACTGTTCTTTATTTTCTTTAGAGTTTTCTTGTAAATTTTTCTTTAATTCATTTTCTAAATTGATTTTAAGAGTTTTCATTTTATCAACTTTTTCATTAAGTGAGTTTACTTCATTTATTATTCTATTCATCTTTTTCATTTGTTGAGTAATTTTAGAACTCAATTCATCAACACTTTTTTGGAATGTAGTTTGTAACTGTTTTAAATTTTTTTTAATTCTTTCAGGTAGTTTTTCTATTTCATCTTCTAATTGTTCTTTTAACATTTTTATCTGATGTTTATTTTTAATGACTGCAGATTTTAAATTTAAAGGAAGTAATATTAAAATTTTTGATTGTTCTGAAATCTTTTTAAAAAGTTTTGCTATATCTGCTTCTAGCTCTCTATCCTTTTTATCAAGTTTTGATAATTTTTCGTTTAATGATTTGTCATTAAGTTTAAGCAACTTTAATTCGTTCATCAGTGGAACCATAACATCGTTTATATATTTTTCCTTTAAGTCATTGATTTGTGTATCAACATATTGTTTATTTGTTAACTCTGTATTTTGTTGTGGAAGAATAGAAAGATGCAATGGTCCAGATAAAACGTCTCCAGTTTTCATGATATAATTTTCTATCTCTATTTCTAATTCACGATTATTCGGGATATATGCACCTCCACCAACATTTGGTAACATCATTTTTAAACAATAAAAATAAAATTTTTTCTGATTATAAAAAATACATAAATTATAAAAAATAAAATTTTTCCTAATAAAAATAAAATTTTTCCTAATAAAAATAAAAAATGGAAATGACTCAAATTTGTCAAGTTTGCAATATGCGTTTTTTAAATCAAACACTATTATATTCTCATATGAAAAACACACCATGTGGTATGCATATGAATCAATTACAACCTAATAATATACAACCTAATAATATTCAACCTAATAATATTCAACCTAATAATATTCAGAATAATATTCAATCTAATAATAGTATTCAGTATAATAATATTCAATCAGAGCAACCATTACAAAGATTAAAGCATTTATTTATTTCAGATAAAGAACAAAATCTTTATACTGCTAGAATAAATACACCAAGGCAAAATACTGCTAGAATAAATACACCTAGGCAAAATACTGCTAGAATAAATACACCTAGGCAAAATACACCTAGGCAAAATAATAATAATTATTTAGCACAAAATAATCCTTTTGTTCAAAATAATCCTTTTGTTCAAAATAATAATGTAGCACAAAATATTTATATTGATAAAAAACAATTTGTTGAAAGTAATAACAAAAAAAAATATGTTCCGGATGTAATAAAAATATAACATCAAAAAATTTTGCACGTCATTTAAAATTATGCGAACAAACAGAAGAGGTTAAAAAAGAAAAAAAAGATAAATTAAAAGATCAGTTATGTCGTAATTGTAATAAATATTTTACAAATCAAGGAATTACTAATCATTATAATTCTTGTATAAGTTCTACAAGACAATGTACAAGTTGTCAAAATACTAAACCTAAGACAGAGTTTTATGATAGTAAATATCAGTGTAAGGATTGTTTAAAAGAAAAAGTTAAATGTAGAGGTTGTCAAAAAATTATATTAAAGAAAAATTTTCAGCGACATGTAACACTATGTCCAAAACTTAATCAACATAATAATCAACATAATAATAATTTATGTCAAAATAATAATTTATGTTAAAATAATAATTTATATTAGTATTTCAACTAAAATAGTTGTATTTCAACTAAAATAGTTGTATTTCAACTAAAATAGTTGTATTTCAACTAAAATAGTTGTATTTCAACTAAAATAGTTGTATTTCAACTAAAATAGTTGTATTTCAACTAAAATAATCTTATATATATTAAAATATTATTTTTTATAAAGAATAAAATATTATTTTATTAAAATATTCTTAAGCATTCCGGAAGAGAGGAGAGGTTCGGAACATACTTCTTTTGAGTATAGGAACAAAAAGTCCGACACATTCCGGAGGTTCTACAGAGGTTAAAAACACTCATAAGAGTGTAAGAATGCGAGTCCGGAATTAAAAAATAATAATTCCTAAATTTTTATTTTAAAAATATTAAATGAATAAAAACGAAAATTTGGAAGATTTATATTCACCGGTTATAATTAAAAGTGATAAAAGTAATAAAAGTAATCTAAGTCGTCATAAATCTCTTAATGCAATAAACGAAATAATAAATAATTATATGAATAACACTGAGTTTCAAGATACACTAACCCCTCAAGATCCGAATCTCAAAGATATTAATAATATTGTAGAAAATCCTATGTATAATACTAAATATAATAATAATATAGATAAAAATATATATAATAATATAGATAAAAATATATATAATAATATAGATAAAAAATATTTAGAGCCACTACCCCCTAATTCATCTCTTAATAAAAAAATACCACAATCAGATCTTACACGTCTTTGGAATTTTTTAAAATTTCATTGTATAAAAATATTGTTAGCATGTATTTTAATATTTTTTATTTATCATCTTGTTATATGTATTGGAAATCAATGGGGTTACTTTCTAACAGAGGAACAAAAGAGAATAATTTTTTATAACCAAGAAAAAAAAACTTTTAAAGGATGGAAGACTGAGGAGGATAAGATTAAGGATAAAACTAATAATAAACAAGGTAAAATGCATCAAGAAAATTTACATTTCATTGTTTACGGTAAAACTGGAAGTGGTAAGACTACGTTTATTAAAAAATATATAAACGAACATTATAAGGATGAAACAAAAGTACATATTTTTTGTATGCATACTTCTGAATGGCCAACTTTTACAAACGTCTATAATGATAAACAATTAGATGAGTTACAAGATATGGAAAGTTTTGCTGGTACACCTGAAAATAAATCTTTATTAATTTTAGATGATGTTGAAAGTTTATCAAAACAAAAAAATATGTCAGAAATATTTACAAAAGGAAGACATCAAAATATTGAAATAGTTGTATTAGCTCATAAAGCTTGTGATGTAGATAATAAGATTAGAGAAAACATTCAAACATTTTTTACAACTACACAAAAAATTGCAGCATTCTTTAATGATATTAATAAAAATTATAAAATGAATATGCCTTTATCATATTATACACAACATAAATATGGAATAATACGTGTTGACACAATAAGTGGACATATGCAAGTATATGATAAAGATTTAAATATATTAGTAGATACCGAACATGAAATCTATAATAACTCTCAAGATTTTGATATTAGAATGTATGCAAATGCAAAACATTTATCAAATCAAGTTATAGAACAAATAATTATCTTTTTAGAGTCTGAAGCAAAAGTACCACTAAAAATTATTCCTGATACATTTTATTTTTATTTTGATCATTATTTAAATGCAAAATTTGGTATACCAATACCAAAAAGATTACAAGATAATGAAACATTAAACTATTTAAAAATTGCAATAAATGATGTTAGAAACGCTTTAAGAAAAGCAACACCAATAATATCTGATGTTAAATCTACATTTTCTGATGCCAAATCTACATTTGTTGAAGCCAAAAAAACTTTTAATGATATAAAACCATTAATAAATGGTGTTAGTGAAATACTTAATAATTAAACAAATTTATCATAATCAAACCGAAGGTACTAGGGCTTCGCACGATTTTGCAGATATATTAGTATTTTTTTCTCTAAAATTAAAACAAAAATTTTTTTTAAAAAAAAAACTAAAACACAAATTTTTTCTTTAAAAAATAAAAAATGAAAACATTTTATTGTGTCTTATGTAAAAAAAAGTTACAAACAAAAAGAAGTTATCAATCTCATCTACAAAGTAAAATGCATTTACAAAATGTAGAACGAGTTGATGAATGAAATATATTAAAATTAAATAGTTATAAAAACTATCTAGAAACATTGCCTATTGATATAAAAGTTAAAAAAATGTTTGATGATTATTCACATTCGGAATATAAAAAATTTTTTAATAGTGAAGATGAAGCCGTAACAGATATAAAATATTTATTTAGTGATACTGATGAATTTAACGAAATAGATGAATTTGATGAAGCCGTAACAGATATAAAATATTTATTTAATGAATCTGTTCGTGGGACATCGGTTCATGGGTCAACGGAGATGTCTTCCAGGGCTTCACCCGTTGAATATAATGAAACCGATAAAACTTTTTCTGATATTCTAACCAACTTTTATAATATATTTAAGAAATCTTTCAAATGTTATATGAATGTAGAAGTACTTTATACAAAAAATGGACCTGATGGAATTCCTGAAGAAATAATACAAGGACATTTTACAAATTCGCAAGAAATTCATAATGTAAATGATATACAACCCATATTTGAATCGATGATACTTAAATTAGAAAATTGTATAATTGAAGCCCAGTTATGTGAATCTGGTTGGAGATTTGTTAAAATAATATCTAAGAAAATAGTAATTGATAAATATAAAAATAATACTGGTGGTAGTTATGTTCCTTTACCTTTCAGTTCACCTCAATTAATCAACATAAAAAATGAAGATGATTATTGTTTTCTGTGGAGTATTATAGCACATTTACATCCTGCAAAATATCATAAAGAAAGACTAAGTCATTACAATAAAGAAGAATACATAAGTGAATTTGATCTTTCTGATGGCTTAGATGAATTTCCATATGATTATAATAGGTTACTAAAGTTTCATAAAAAGAATAAAAATTTAATTGAAGTAAATGTTTTTGAATTAAATGTGAATTATGTTTCTATTGGTAAAATTACTCCACTTTACTCAGATTCAAAAAAATTTTATTTGAATAATAAAAATTTATGCCAATCAGAAATAGTATATAATGATAGAGGAAATTACATGCATCATAATATTTTTTACCAAGGAAATATAATATGTACTGAAAAATTTGAACTTGTTAAAACACTATCACCAATAATGATTAATCATAATAATTATAAAGGACGTACTGATGATTATAATTACAAATATTCATCTTTATCTTCAGAATACCAACAAAAATTAGAAAATTTAAATAAAAGTTTACAAAAATGTAAAATAGATTATCAACAACAAACAAAAATGTTACTACAAGAATATCACCATAAATATCAAAATAAGATAGAAACAATTCAAAAATAAAATGAAGAAAATAATAAAGAATTAAATAATGAAGAAAATGAAACCAATCAAAAAATAAATGAATCTTTAAAAAAATGTCTACAACAATATAAAGAACAATATGATAAAGAATATATTTATCAGCTACAAATATTAAATCAAAATTATTATCAAAATACATTTAATCTTACAAAAGAAATTAATGAAACACATGAAATATATAAAGATGAATTTGTAAAATTAGAACAGTCAAAACAACCAGCACAAGCGAATATATTATATTATCAGGGTCATTTTATATTGTGTAAAGATGTTTCTATATTTACAAAAACTTCAGATAATAAAAATTTTCCTTGTCTTCAATGTATGACAAGTTTTAGAACTTTAGAAGAAATGAATAGACATTTGGAGAATTGTCAACAAAACGAAGCAGTTCAAAATACTTTTCCTAAAGATGATTATTTAGAATATAATAAATGGTATTTTAAAAATAAAGTACCCTTTTCTATTTATTGAGATTTTGAAGCATATAATGTTAATATGACACAAAATCGAACGGAAAGTTCCAGGGCTTCACCCGATTCTGAAAATTATAATTCTGAAAATTATAATTCTGAAAATTATAATTCTGAAAATTATAATTCTGAAAAAAGTGCGCCTGAAAGAAGTGCGCCTGGAAAAAGTTCAACTGAACAAAGTAAAGAAAAATATTTATTTGAACAAAAACCATTATGTTGGGGAATGTACATTCATTCAAATTATCCTGAATTATTTAAATCAGAATATTTACAATACTATGGTGAAGACAGTTCAGAAATGTTTACAAAGAAAGTAGAAGAATTACAAGGACGTTTTTCACAATTGCTTGAAACAAATAAACCAATGATACCATTAACGGATGAAGAAAGAAAAGAATTTTATGATGAAATAAATTGTTATTACTGTGGAAAAGGTTTTACAAATAAATATAAAACTGGCAGAGGTAGATATATTGATAAAGTAAAAGATCATGATCATCTAAATGGATTATATAGAGGTGCAGCACATAATTCTTGTAATCTTAATGCTAATAAATTTAAATATAACTTTGTTCCTTTATATTTCTATAATGGTTCTAAATATGATTTCCATCTAGTAATGAAAGATTTATTTTCATCTGAAAAATTACAACAACAAAAAATAAATGTACTATGTAAACAAGAAGAAGAATATTTTTCAATGCAATTAGGTTGTATTAGAATTTTAGATGCATTTAGATTTTTTACTCCTTATTCATTAGATGTTATGGGAAAAACTTTGAAACCTGAACAATGTAAAATATTAAATAAATATAATTTAAAACCTTTAAAAGGAATATTTCCGTATGAGTATATAGCCTGCGGCTCACAGTCGACCTATGGTTCACAGTCGAAGACTGATATAACTGGAGATAAAACCTGCGGTTCACAGTCGAAGACTGATTTTAATTCTGTGAATAAAATTATGGAAGAAAAACAACTTCCTCCAATAAATAAATTTAAATCAACATTAAAACAATCACAATTATCTGACGAAGACTATGCAGAAGCTGAAAAGAATTGGAGAGAGTTAAATTGTAAAACAATGTATGATTATACAATGAAATATCTACAGATAGATGTATTAATACTAGCTGATCTTTTTGAAAACTTTCGTGATATGTGTTTAGAATATTACGGAATAGATCCATGTTATTGTTATTCTACACCAGGTTTAACATGGCTAGCAGGATTAAAACATACAAATGTTCAAGCCGATGGCTCTAGGACAAAGTCCGTTAAACTTAAACATTATAAAGAAAATACATATGATAAATTATTATTTTTTGAATCTGGAATTAGAGGTGGTGTTTCATCCGTTTTAGGTAATAGATATGTTAAATGTTATAATAAGAAAGTAAATCCACAAGAATATGGAATAATGAAACCTTTATCTCCAGAAGAAAAAGAAAAAATATTAGAAATTTTTCGAACGAAACGAGAAGGAGTAGAACGTGAAAATGCAATTGATGAATTCATGAGAGAAAACTATTTATTATATTATGATTTTAATAGCTTATATTCTTCTTGCATGATACAAGAATTACCAACAGGTGAAATGACATGGTGTAATAATCTTGTTTATCAAAGAACATATGATGGTGAAAATAATTTTGGTTATGTATATGAAGTTGATTTAGTATATCCTGATTATATAAAAGACGCATCAAAATATTATCCTTTCTGTCCAGAAAACAAAATTCCCAATATAGAAGATTTTCAGATTATCAAAAATCTATAATTCCGAAAAAATACAGACCAACAAAAAAACTTATGTTAACACAAAGCAATAAAGGAAAGTATGTTGTTGAAGGAAGAATGCTAGATTGGTATTTAGATCATGGCATGATTCTCACCAAAATACATCGAAAACTAGAGTATAGAAAATCTAAATGGTTAAAAAATTATATAGAGTTCAATATTGAAAAACGTAAAATAGCTAAAAGAAATAAAGATGATTTTGGAAACGTTTTCTTCAAATTAATGAATAATGCATTTTATGGTAAGACTTTAGAAAATGTACGTAATAGACAAAATATTGAAATAGTTTATGATAGAGATAGATTTCAAAATTTAACAAGGAAACCTACATATAAAAGAACTACTAGATTCAGTGATGAACTTTGTGCTGTTCATCTAAGAAGAAGCATTGTAAAACATGATAAGTTTAATTTCATTGGTTTCACTATATTAGAATTAGCTAAACTATTTATGTATAGTTTTATATATGATTATTTAGCACCTGCTTATGGCAAAAACTATAAATTACATTTTACAGATACCGATTCTATTTTCTTAGAATTAACAGTACCATATGGTTCTTCACTAGATAAAGAAATTAATAAAATAAAAGATATTATTCATCCTTCTGATTTATGTAAAGTAAAAGATGAATTAGAAGGAAATGAAGATTTCATAACAGAAGCTATATTTTTAAAATCTAAATGTTACTGTTATGATACAACTAATAATATTAAAACACATAAAACATTAAAAGGAATTTCAAAGGCATCAGTGGCTAATCAAATAACATTTCAAGATTATAAAAATGCATTATTTAATAATGAAATAAAAACAGCATATAATTATAGACTTAATTCAAAGAAACATAAAATGTATTTAAAAGAAGAACATAAATTAGCATTAGATCCATTTGATGATAAAAGAAAAATTTTACCTGATGGAATAACTACTTTACCTTTTTAATTTTCTAATTTCTATTTTCTAAATATAACAATATAAAAATATAAAAATATAAAATATTATAAAATATTATAAAAATAAAATAAAATAATAATATAAAATTATCATATAAAAATGGATAAAGTTAGAGCTGATAATTTTAAAAGAATAAAACAATTAGACGAATTAATAAAACAAAGAAATATTATGAAAGAAAATCATCTTCAACATAGAATGACAAAAGCTGCTATTCAATCTGATATGTTTGATAAATTAAAATTAACTGAAGAAGTAAAAACTGATTATGAAAAAACTGTCGAACCATTTAAAACTCTTGAAAAGGAACTTAATGAAAAACGTGTTGATATAGCGGATCCTGTACTTAAAACACTATTAGATGACTATGGTTTATTAGAGGCAAACATAGATAAAAAATTACCAAAATCTATGTTATTCGAACATTCTACTTTCTTTTTAGATAAAAAATTATTTGCAAGATTTTATCTTGGTGGTAAAGAAATATTTCCACAACCTTTACGAGGATTAATTTTTACTCCAGATAAAAAACCTATTAGTTTAGATAGAAATTTTGTTGATCTTTTAAGAGGAGCAGATTTAAAAAATTATGCTGTAGAAGATCTAATAAAATATAAAACTATATTAGATAGAGTAGGTGTAGTAAAATCTCTAAGACGTTATAAACAATTAGAAAATTTATTATCAACGGGAGTTAAAGTAGGGAAAGGTTTATCTGAAAAACAGAAAACAAAAAAACAGAAAACAGAAACAACTGTATTTTTACCAGATGATCCACAAGAATTACTAAATAGATTAAATATTTTAATATCGGCAATAAAAGAAGGACATAATTCTAGTTTTAATGAAATTCATGCTATATTGAAAAGACTGTTAGAAAAGAAGATTCTAAATGAAGAGGATTATAAAAGTATAACCGGACATCTCTGATGTCCTCCAGGGCTTCGCCCGAACCGGTCATCTCTGATGTCCTCCAGGGCTTCGCCCGTAGCTGAAATATGTTGTTGTTTTTAATTTTTTATAAAAAAAATATTTATTTAAAATTTTAACTAAAAAATGTGTTCAGCAGATTTAGACAAAATTAATAATCATTTAGAAAATCTAACAGAGATTTTGGGTTCATCAAAATTTAGTACGACGTTAAAAATTATAACAACTACTTCATCACACACTTGTAATTTAGAACCCATTCTACATTTAGAACAAAATAAAAATTATCAAATTGCATTGACTAGTTTCTCTACATTTAACACTATTCAAAATGTTATAAAAGATGTGAATGATCAATTTAGATATTCTACTGATAAAGGCAAAACGTGGAAAATACTAACTTTTCTTCCTGGTTCTTACGAAGTTGAATCAATATCAAATGAAATTAAGAGACATTTAGGTATACCATTTAAAGATAAGAAACAATTACATTTTGCAGTTGAACCGGCAGTTAATAAATTTTCTCTTACTTTAGACGAAAATCATCAAGTTGATTTTAATCATGATAGATCATTGTCAAAGCTATTAGGATTTAATAAACAAACCTATAGTCAAGGTTATCATTTAGGTGAGAAGATTCCAAAAATAACTGAAATAAATTCAATTGTTGTACATTGTGACATTATTGAAGGAGGATATATAAATGGTAAATTGTCAAATTTAATATTCAGTTTTCCAGCTTTTACTGTACCCATTGGTTATAGATTAAATGTATTTCCACAAACATTAACATATTTCCCTATTACAAGAAAAACTATTAACAACATTAACATTAGAATCACTGATGAGAAAGGACAAGAAATAAATTTTGGAGGTGAAGAGATTATGATAGATCTTTTGGTTCGGGAGGTATAAACTCCCGTTCGAGAGGTATAAACTTTTACGCTACAATAGAGAAGTTTAATTTTATTTATCATTTTCATTATTAATCTTATTAATCTTATTATTAGAAACAAAAAATAAAAAAAAATAAACTTAAATTAAAATTTTATTTTTATTTTTTTGTTTCTAAAAACACTAATTCAATAATGGATGAATTTATTACTTTAAAAATGAATGAAATGTCTTTAAATAAAAAAAAACTTAAATTTAATCATCATCCAAATTTATCTAATAAAGTTTTAGCAGTTATTTGCGGAAGATCAGGATGTGGAAAAACATATCTATTATTTAAAATTTTAACGTCTCCAAATTTTTTGGATTATAACAATCTTATAATTTATACAACAACAGCAGAACAACCCGTCTATCAATTTTTAAAATATGGATTTGAAAATAATCTTACAAAAACAGCAATTGCTTCTCTATTCGAAGAATACGAAAAATCTGAATATGAAGAAGAAATAAGTTCGTGGTGTGAAGAAGCAGCAAAAAATAAACAATTAGTTGAATCCAATAAAAATAAACATATAAAAATACAATTAATAGATGATAGTGGTAATATGCAAGATCCTAGTAAACTAGATAAAACAATGAAACATTGTGTAATTTTTGATGATTGTGTTAATGACAGAAATCAGTCAGTTCAAAGAAATTATTTCACAAGAGGTAGACATAATAACTGTAGTGTATTTTATTTAACACAAAGTATGTATTCATTAGATGGAAGTGTTATTAGAAAGAATGCAAATATATTTATACTATTTGAAATAAATGCAAGAAACTTAAGTGATTTGTTAAGAGATTTATGTATAAGAGATAAAGATGAATTTAAACAATCGTGTAATAATGCTTGGTCAAAAGATTATGGATTTATCACAATTAATATTGATAAAAAAATTCATGAAAGAGTTATCGAACAATTGTTTACCGAGTAATAAAAATATACAAATATAATGTTTTAATATTTTATTTTTTATTATCAGCTTTAATTTTGTCTATTTTTTTAAAATATAATATTTGAATTTTGTGGTAACATTGGTATACAGCAAAAACATTTTACTGAACAAATTATTTTTCTATTGCTTTGTTGTTTGTAATCTTTTCGTTTAAAGTTTTCACGTTTAAAGTTTTCACGTTTAAAATTTTCTCGTTTAAAATTTTCTCGTTTAAAATTTTCTCGTATTAAGTTTTGTTTAATAAAGTTTTGTCTAATAAAGTTTTTAGCTCTTCTAAAAAAATTTTATCATCACTAAAAGTTTTACCATCACTAGAAATTTTGCCATCCTTTTTATTTTTATCATCAACTTTTTCTGTCTGTGATTGAAATGATATTTGATTTACTTCATTAGCTATTTGATCAAATTTTTCAATCTCATCTAACGTAATAACATTATCATCACATACTCTTTGAAAGTAGTAATGTAGTTTATCATATACTTCTTTAATATGTAAATGCTTAGTTTTTAATGATTTTCGTTTCTTAGTTATTAAAGATTTTTCTAACATTGTAGCAAGTGAAGTTGCAAAAACACCCGTACCTGTTAAAGCTGTAGCAACTACTGGAATTACTAAAACACCTGAAGATATAACAATTGTTAAAGCACCTAAACTTATTGTTAAGAATATGCCAATTCCTTGTGTTACATTCTTAACTTTACTCCATCTCTTTCTTAATTTTTTATAATGCTCTAATCTTAATAATAATTGAGATTCCTTATCTTTCATATACCTTACTCTATCTTTGTGTTTTTCTTTATTCATTTTTTCAATGTTAATCTTTTCAATGTCCATTAAAGTAGAACTACGTTCATATGATAACGAAGGATATATTCTTGAGGTTCCTTCCATTTTTGTTTCATCCATTTCTGAAGTTCCTTCCACTTTTGTTTCATCCATTTTTAAAGAAATATTTTTAGTCACATGATATATTTTAAAAACCTGAAAGATGGATAAAATTCATGAATTTGAAATTCTCAACTTTTATGATTTTTTCGGTGTCCGGGTTTTCGGTGTCCTAGAACGGTCATGATTTAAGCAATGAAAAATGTCATAATCACAAATTTGAGATTCTTAACTTTTATGATTTTCGGTGTCCTGGAACGGTCATGATTTTGGGGGGGGTGAAAATCGAACCGAAGGTTCTAGGGCTTCGCGCTTCGCGCTTCGCCCGATTGTAATTCTCAAATTTGAGATTTTGAAAAATTTGAAAAATTGGGTATTTTTAAAAACACCCAAATCGGAGCGAAGCTCCTCTGGCTTTAGCCGATTTATGAATTTAGGTCTTCATAACCTGAAAAAGGGTTCAAATTCATGAATTTATGTTGTTTTTAAAAATACCATTTTTTGAAAAAATGGTACTTTTTGAATAGACTAAATTCATGAATTTAGGTCTTAAAAACCTGAAAAAGGGACTAAATTCATAAATTTATGTCGTTTTTAAAAGTACTAATTTTTTGATTTTATGGTGTCCTGGAACGGTCTTTTATCCATTACTCTCTATATTTTGATGAAATAGGAACCATGAGATTTGTACAAATACTGAAAGATAGACCGAAATACCCTTTTGAGACTAGTACCTAATAAGGATGGCCGACATACAAGCACATGTAATTCACTTAATGCGTTCTCCAAGTGAAATACAACAACGCGAATCCTCAGTTTTAGGAAATAGATACTGTTGTTGTACAGTATATTCGAATGCACCACACCAATCATCGCGGCAGATCGTTCTCTAAGTAACGTCCATGGTAGATCATGGTCACTCTCATGCACTGTTGTTTAGCTATAGGGTTCTTTAACGTGCAACTGGACACAATTTCTGCAGTTCTAAATTCAAATGTGCAGTTGCTTTTCTTGTTTTGTGCAGTTGAAAACTTGTAGTCAGGAAAACGTAACAGAAAGTGGAGTGGATGTCAAGATATGAATGACAATTGCATCACTTACGTTACAGGAAACAACTATTAAGACATGACAAAGTGTACTTGTTGAAAATTGAAGTTTGCAAAACGATTGAACTTTATGATTGCTCGTAAACTGTGAGTCTTGAATATTAGTTGCATTGTGCTGTAGGTGCACATTTGGAGAGATCTGTTCGCCCTATACTTCAGTTCGCACTTTTTTTGTCTGGAGGCCAAGGTGATGCGAGCGTTGCTACTGCCACTGCTTGTATGAATTGGAAATTGCAAAACTAATATATGCACATGCAGTTCTGGCAGAGAACATACATGTACATGTACATGTGCTTTAAGTAGAGAAACTGCTAGCTAATTATGAAACAAATTTCGTAGGAGGCCGAGTCAAGGACAAAGAAGAGAAATTTTTCAAATGTACATGTATGCCATGACTTGCAAGTTTTGCATGTTGCATGCGAATCATCCAGCTCATAGGTGTTAAAAACGGTGCTAGTAGCGGGCCACATCATGGATATGATTAGCTTTGTGATCAGCTAATTCTGTAGTAGGCTACTACAGAAATCAGAATCATTGAAATGATAATAGGCCTGCTGTGAGGAGCAGGCATCTGCAACTTCTTTTTTTAACAAAAGATGAAACCAAAAGCAGATGCTGAATGTGCACATTTGTTATAAAAAACGATGCTTAACCAAAATTTTTACCTGTGGTTGTTTTCACGATTACCAAAATATTTTGTTTTCATTGAAACATACTAGCATGCTAAAGGGTTTTCCGCAAGTTTAGAACAGTGATAAATATAGTTTTAAGAAATATCAACCATGCAGAGAAATTGTACCCACAACTCTGCACCGGAGCAAGATTTCGGAATGCTCAAATACTTGCATAAAAACCGTGGAAAACATTGCCAAAGTGGCCAGTCTTAGCAAAGGAAATCTGCGATCTATAACGAAACCTACTTTTAAAGCATTTTACAAAAGTTAGTTAAATACACATTAAATTGGGAATGCATTGCTAGAAAATTCTATCAATATAAATAATATAAATGAGTCAGGGCTGAAACCGGCCGGAGTAATCAAAGCCAGCAGGGGTTGACAACGTACGATGTCAATCAAAATTTATCGCATGCCGCTAACTTCAGACACTGCTCTACCATCGCGACTGTCAAGAGCACAGGCTGTAGGCGCTACTATCATTACTCGTACATGTGTTTGCATTGAAATCCAATCATTCATTTTGATTCCTCGAGATTATTTCCAATTAATCGAGATATGAAATAATCATTCGATAGGCTAAGGAATACATCATTCTTACAAAATTCACACAGTTGACCAAACGGCAGGAGATCATAGTAATTATAACAGCACAGAAAAAAATCAAGATCCCCTTTCTTTTGAGGTCGATTTCTACTGGCGCTAAAATTATGCTGAAGTTGACGCCCTTCGGCGTCCCGCGCTTTTAAAAGTCGATAGAAAGAATGTGGACCTTAGCAGAATGGTGGAGCTTAATTTTTTATTTGCTGCTATAAAAATTCATGTAGGCTAGAATATAGGATTCTGACTATTTTATTTGGGATAAGCTATGTGTAATTACATGCGAAAGTTAGTATTTTCTTACTATTTAAGAATCAGTTCGCAACATTTATGTCAGATAGAGCATGTTTAGGTAGGTATCTTTAAATATGTTACACTAACTATACATGCTCCTATAATGGTGTTTTCCTTTTGATTGACTAAACGATTTCCTCTAGAGGGAATGCATAGTTAATGGTCAACGTAGGCCCACTAAAATTAATCGGAAGGCCGTGCCCGCGGCCTGTTCCATCCCGGTGATGCTTAATCACAGGAGAAAGAGAACATACGTGGTTCGACGCTTTGAAACTGATTTTTCATCGTATCAAACTCAATTTTGTCATGCTAAAAAGTTATTTCTGATCTGATTTGGTCGATGGTTTATAAAGATGATAAGCTCCTGAAACTCTCAGTCCATCCCGAAGATGAGGCCAATCAGTTGCATTGCTTCAAATGTTGGAGTTTATTTAAGATGAAATTATGCTGATAATGTGTTATTCTAGTGAAAGGATTTCTATTTTCCCTCGAAATTAATATTCATGTTGGCTCATGGTTGAGAAGAAGAACAGAGAAGAAGTGTCAATTTTACTGACGTAGCAGCGTGAAGCAAAGATTGATCAAGCGCACTCAAATGAATACCTCCCTAAAGCTTACTCCGCGGCAAGCTACCGTAAGCGAAAATCCTGAAGCTTGTTATTTGGGGGGGACTTACTGTAAAATCCGGTGCCATAAGAAATTAATTAAGGGCTACTGAACGTTGTTTGTACAAAAAGTCAAGAATGATTGAAAGTTTATCATGACGGCACCTCTCTTACAGTTACAAGAGTTTTCAAGGTTGGTAAGTGTTTAAAACAAATTGTTTTAAACATGTTTTAAACACGTGTTTTAAACATACGAAAAAAACATGTTTTAAACATGAAAAAAACATAGCACTTTTTTAAAGTTTCTAAGGAATTTTTGAAACTTTGTTATTCTACGCTTTGTATGTTAAATTGACTGTTTAAGTGGTTTTAAAAATTAAGTTAATTAAGTTAATTAGAATTAAGTTAATTAACATTTACTGATAGTCTAAAGCAGGATTGACAAGTGTTTGAAATGAAATGCTTTAAACATACGAAAAACATGTTTTGATTTTAAACATGAAAAAACAGCTTAAGCCTATAATAAGCCTGTACATAAGCTTATTACGACAGAACTGACAGTAGGCCTAAGCCTGAATGCAGTTGTACATGATGCAGTAAATTTGATATCTAGCGACGTACCTTTAGGATACTGTTTTGCTAAACCTGCTACATGAAATATCTATGAAATGTAGGCCTATGTAGGGGTCTAGGCCCCTATGTATCAATTGGCCTACCTATATCCTTACAAATTATTCTTCTTAACTTAATTGTACAAATTAATGTTAAAATACATTGATATCTTTGCAATATTTACAAAAAAACGTAGAAATTTTGAAAAAAACTAAAAAAACATAAAAAACAGTGTTTAAAACGAAAAAAACATGTTTGTTTGTTTAAAATGAAAAAAACATGTTTTTATCTGCAGTTTTTCAAGATCTGATCAAATTTTGTCGAATAAATATCACTAACAAATCATAATCTCCAAATATTCATTAGTGAGAGAGGATCGAGGAGTTCATTGAGTTCCGTTGGTAGCTTTCTCTCATGGCGCATCAGCAACATACTGCGCCAATTGCGGGAGCAAAACTCAGGTACCGAGCGTTTAATGCTATAATCGCATTTACACATTTATCTAGATGGCTTCACTGCGCACGGCCTAAGTTAAGCTCACATGCACTATTTCAAGAGAATGCATAATGTCCTACTGTCTTAAGGAAAATACAGAGAAAGAAATTTGGTAAAATTGAAATTAAACATGCGACATACAGATGTGCATGTACAGACGTTATTACATAACAAATAATTTTCTGAAGGAAATGAAAAAATGATCACAAGTTTAACTATGACTGAAAGAATTAGCGAATCCTATGCTCAGAAGACTCCCTGCCTAGGGGAAGCATAATGCAATTGCAGGATATGATTGTTGGCATTTGAAACGGGCACACTTCACCTCATTTCGGTAACTATGCTGTTGGAGTGTCATTCTGCAGTTGACATGTCTATACTTGATATGATTAGCTTCTTGATCGGTCAAACCTAAATCACCATTCTATTCAGCGCTTACTTCATAATTAGTTATTCTTGATATGAATCATCAATTACAAGAATGATCAGGTAAGGAATAAAAGGTGGATTATTAAGCATCAGCATATTGAGCTCTCGAGTGTTCTTAAAAATAATTTCAAAATACTTTGAAACTTGATATTTTACCACGATATAATTTGAGAAAATGATATTTAAAAAACTCTTGATTTTGCGAAATTTTTAATGCTTTTTTCATTTTGTCATTTTTCAATTTGATCATGTCAGAAAGGAAATAATGTTATAAGACATTTTACCACATTTTCATATTTGTTCGATAATTTCTGTTTGAAAGATGTTAATCCATAAAATTGTTATTCACTATCTGATGAGTGCGGAAACTCGATTATCCCCAGGTTTTCAAATTCGTCTAAAATCTGCAAAAATATATCAATCGTCACCAAGCTTCGGGTAGACGTAGGCCTACTTAAGCATATTTTCTACCTATATCAAAACTTTATGCAGATCGGACAAGTACTTTTTGCATTATAGACGATAACGTGAAGCGCAGCGATGTCAACCGCTTCATTTGACTTCGTCTATTCGACGCATTATGGTTGATCGTGTGTACATTGTCCTCTCTCCATCTCCCTCTTCATCTCATCCACTACTGCCATTTAAAATTTTCACATGATCACTGCCTCGCCACAACCTTTTTTAGTTGAAAAAATGTTAGTGTAAGGGATCTGGCGTGGTCATCATCGCTTCACGAGTTGTCGGGGAATGACTTTGCTGACCTCATCGTGCGCTTAATATCTGGCCTGCAGAGACAGCATACAGTTCAAACATAATGCTGCTATTTTTTAATAGGGATAAGACTTAGCAAATCTGAATGAATGTCAGTACACAGATGAATAAGTCACACGATCACTTAACTAATAGCACTTCAAGTTTTCGTGCTTTCGATTAAATTTAACAGGTTATCAGCAACTTTCAAAACATGTAATTTTCCTAAATTTTTGAATCCTACATTTTCACTTATCGTAATATTTTTATTGCATAAAATGATTGAGATTGATTATATTTTCTCACCTTGGTCTGGAATCTTGTCAAGTAAAAGAGAATTCGATCTTGCTAGCCGTCCCTTTTCCGCGCACGTGATAAAGAATGCTCGATTCCGCATCTTGTTTGACAGGATTTATAGGATATGATCTCTTCCTCACTTGTTTGACGGAAATGCAATCCTTCACGACGCTACAAAGTCAGGTGAAACTTGAAGACAGCAATTGTAAATTAAGTTTGCATTGGCTTTCCGTTGAAGTCATTGAGTAACTGCAAAGCGAATATTAACCGAAACAGTCCATCAGAAAATGACTTTGTTTCACGCTGCTAATGTCGAATTCCGAGTTTCGACTTGACACCCAAGCAGGCCCGTCGCGCGGCCTCTCTACCTGGGGGGGCACCGGTGGACCCATTTATTTACAACATGGCTGGCGAAAAAAGTTTAACTGACTGCTGATGAAAGCATGATCGTGGGTCACTTCACCGACACGACATTGGATCATTTCCATCGACAGCGTCATGTGTAATTATTGATTAATATTCGGCATTACATGTGTTAATTATCGCAGTTACTGATAGATCTACAAAACCTAGAAGGCCCATTTCCATAAACATCGGATTACACTATTCTAGGAGTAGACCGGACACTGCCTATCTAATACACACATTGTTATCTACATTGTATAATCCGATGTCTATGCCCATTCCTTAGGTCATGTTTTGTAAGCTAGGAAGGGTCTCATGAAAAGTAGAATACAACGCAAGTGAACAAGTGCTTGATCTGTTCATCATCCTAGCTGTCACAAGCGATTCTCTCACATTCATGCTTAGTTTTGTTTAGTCCTCGAAAAGATTCTTCATGGGCAAATTCATGCGTTCATGATACTATTTATGCTCAAATGCATTTCACATATGACTACCACCCACATCCATGTGTTTGAATATCAAAAGGAACATCATTCACATATTTTTATTTATGACTCATGAGCGCACCAGCATATTGTTTTGCAGCACGTTGGCCCATGCTATCACCTGCATACTGTAGATACAGTATACTGTAGAAGAACCCTATACTGGCCAGATTAGATGCATGTGCATTATGTGACTATAATTACAAGACAATAATAACAAAAAGCAATTGTCAAAACATTGCACTTCGGCAGCTGTATGCTTCAAAACAATTGAAGCCGCCTGTTCTTTGATGCAGAAAACATTTTTAAAAGCTCATCAAAGTCAACGAAATGAGTGTATGTCGCCAAGAAGGACAAAATCACTAAATTACTTTTCCTTTTTTGGGTCATAGAGCGCCGATAAGGAGTCAGTACTCGAGTGAGAGTCGAAAATGAGGCTTCACACACACTGCAGTGCTAGCTCCAAACGTAGAAGCTCCTGCGAACAATGCGTACACATCTGGAAAAGCAGATCGTAAAGGATGCAATAATGCACAAAGGTCACTGAAACATTTGTGTTTTGTCCCATCAAATTCTTTCAATAAGAAAGCTTTTGCAACAACAGATTCAGTCTCAAGGGCTGATGTAAGTCCGAGCATGCTTGCAAGAGGTTGTAGATACTTTGATTCCATGAAGTGTGGATTCGAGGGCCATAATGCTGATAATGAAGAGGAAATTTCACTATTTCTCTCGCCAAAGCGGGCGTCAAGCTCACCAATGACATTGTCTTAAATTTCAATGAAAATTTGTCTATCACTGTCGTTATTCGAACCGATTGAATTGAGAATGATGCTATTGCTAAGAGCATTCGGCAGCTTTCGTGTTCTCTTTGAATCATCGGGTGACAAATCGTAGTCATTTCTCACCAATTGATCGATCGCAGTAAAATGAAGGTCAATGTCATTGCGAATTGCCAATATTTCTTCACGGATGATGTTTATCAATCTTATTTCTTGTTCGACATCACAATCACGCGATTGTAGGTATTTGTCAGCCGGAGCAATCAAGTCTAGCAGCTTGTGAATAACATGAGCTATGAACATGAAGCGGTACTTCTGAATCATTTTTGCTAAACCACCAGCTTGAACACATATGTTGGAGTCATTGGCTTGTGCCTCACAATGTTCCATAATGTCGACCAGGTGATGCCAATTTTGAATAATACTGTTATTGGTGGATTGATGTCCACTCCAACGCTGATCCAACAAGCGAGAAAACTTTGTTCCAGCGTACAACTCTGACACTTTTGGGCATTGTACAAATTTGTAGATGTTGTTGCAAGTTCCGAAGAATTTTTCAACATGGGGATTTTCCGCAATGGCATGAACAATAACCAAGTACAGCTGGTGGTTGAAACAATGGACGTACGGAATTTCCTTTCCAAGTTTCTCCTGCATTATTTTCTGGACACCTCCTTTCTTCCCTGACATGACGCTTGCGCCATCATAACATTGGGTCAACATTCGTGAGGCATCAATTCCACATCCTTCCAAGCTAGATAGCAGAACATCAGTTAATGAAATGGCATCCAACTTTTTGGTTGATGTCATATCAACTAAAGTCTCACGCACACTACCGTCCTTTACAAAGCGCACCACAACTGAGATATTCTCCACATTCTGTGCATCACGAGTACCATCTGCTTTCAGTGTGAAGAAAGGAATATCAGCGGTGTTGATATCTTTTGCAGCATGGTCAACCACAACCCTCCGGAAGATGTCGATTATTTCGTTTTGAATCATAACTGATGTGTACGACGCAACTCTCGGAATAGTTTCGTAGTACTCCTTCAACAGCTTGTCCTTGACTAAGGTGTATTCAAATAATCGGAGAAACAATCCCGACGGCTGAGAGTCATTTTCGTCGTCCAGTGACGATGCACTCGCGCATCCATCTCCCCGAAGAGGAAGCTCATTGAGGCAAATAAACTGGACAATCTCGAAGATCGACTTCACATAGTATCTATTCCTCTCAAGCTGTTTGTTGAACAATAGAGTAGACACCTGCTGGACATCTTGATCACGTCTTTGTCGCTCTTTCCATAAGGCCATTGCAGTTAAATGAAGCTTTGAGGTCTCATGCTTTGAAAAGCCTTTCATCCGATCTAGTGCATGCTGCCAATTTGAATAACCAATTGTGGTAAAGTAGGGGTCGCTATGACTGCGGTTAAAATGTCTACAGCAATAACAGAATGCCGCATTCTTGGACAGCGAATACTCCAATCACTCACGCCCTCGAAACCAGTTGGAATGAAAGTCTCGTTTTCGGCTGCCATACTGCTTCGGAAAATAAACTGTCTGTGAAGGCTGTGCTGGTTCACCATCCAACCGTCCTAGATCATCAATAATAGCGACAGCTTCACATGAAGAAGATTTCGTCGTCGATTTTTGATTCAACTGCACATCTGAAATGCAAGAAGAATAACTATAAGAATATTCATTTGACCATTTTCTCAAATGTGCTGATTAAAATCATTATCATTGAGTCTCTAGAAGCATTTGGTCAGTCACTATTTGAATGTGCTCCATAACCCCCCATTTCTTCGAATGAACGCCGCTCTGAAGCAAATGCCGAACTTACATGAAGTCCAATCATTCTCAAGGGCAGGCATCCGATAGTTTTGAGTAATTAGCCCATCGTTTCATAAAAATTAGTGTTTTGTAAAATCTGTTAATTTTTTGGGTTTACAGAAATATCAACAAAAAGATATTTTACTGAAAAGCTACAAATGCAAAGCAACATTGCTTGGCTACTCTATCTCTCGCCATGATACCTCGCATTCAATTACAGTTTTTTACTAATTTCATGAAGATTTATTTTGATTATTATCATATATTCTAATCAAATAGATATCAGGCATACATTGAGAATCCATGATCATGTGTGAACTTACTGGAAATATGGTGCATGTCTTCAGTGACCGAAGTAGACAAAGAATCGCAGACCGCAAGCTCTGCTTGCGTCGATTCAGGATTGGAGGTGCGGTCCGTGTTCGTGTCTTCAGTGACCGAAATAGGCACAGAATCGCAGGCTGCAAGCTCTGTTTGCGTCGATTCAGGAATTGAGGCGTGGCCCGTGTCTTCTTTTCTAACTTTTGAAAAATAATTCAAAAGGGTAGAACCATTTCCAGAAATCCTCCTGCGCTTCATCTCAGATTTTTGCGTCAAACTCTGAAAGACCATAAGTAGAAACTATAATGACTAATGCATGAACGCATGTCGTGCAGTAGATATTAATTTTATAGAGCATTACATGCATCCTGAGAAAATGAGAAGCAGCTCCCCTTGGAACTCGTCTCTTTATCAGTTGACCAAAAATTAGGGCTCTGCACGGTGCACCGGTGCACTGCTTTTCGCATGCACCAGTTCTTTGGACGGTACACCTAGTGTGCATGTAAGTGATTGTAGAACAATTTCTGCTAATGCATATCAAGATGCTTCATGTCGCTCAGGAAAGTAAAGTGATTTGTGATCTTCTCTATTATGTTATTGAGCGGACTGATGATCCAAGCATGTCGAAAAGTCAAGATAGAAAGCATTTTCACTCCTCAGGTTCAAAAGCACTTCGAGTTACTACACAATGGTTGCCACGCAGGACACAGGCATGCCAATTGAGTGAGCTAGATCTACCAACTAGGTTTCTAATAAGCTACATGTAAATCTACTCGGACCAAAGAGACGCATGAATTTTTCCACAAACGCATGCTGCAGTTGATGTAGCATGGCAATTGTACATCCACCGACATGAATTGGACCTATTTGTTGAATAACCTCTTATTTGACCTTGCACTATGGTCAAATGCCGGTGCATCGGTTCTTCAAGGTGTGGAAGCACACAGCCCTACAAATCACGGTCATTCAATGGCCCTGTTCCAATAGCCTATATAGACTTAATGTACTAAAGGGGCTCGGCATTCAACAAAAATTGCAAATGTACAATATTCTGAGAACATTAGCTGAAATTGAGCCACATCTTCCACGGGAAATTACATTTGAAGATTACATGACTTTTTTGTGTGAAGATTTCTTCCAAAATGTTTCAAAGGAAACAGCGACGAAGTCGAGAAATTCAATTGTCGCATTATTTTTTGCTGTCACATTTTTATTTTGTTTTTGCATAAATACTCATTCCATCTTTATGGGCTCATTGATCATTCATTGCAGTTCACTTGACATTCACCTCTGCATTAACTTTCCGATGTCATTTATTTGCTATCATTTGTAGGATGCATGCCAACAAAATGCAAATTGATCAATATTTTGGTTGAAACAATGAATGCAGACATTCAAGTTTCAGTCGTGCGTGTTTGCAGATGCATGTGTGTGTAATCTGTGTAGATATATATTGGGTCCCTATTCCTAAACTAGCTACCTCCAAGATGAGATGGAACCATCATCTCATGATCGGAGCTGCTGGCGAATTGAATGATGCATTAAACTCCCGTCTCATCCACCAGGCCGGTCCTTCTCAGATGGCTAGTCCGATCAGGGTGCCTGCTAGATTCACTGACTGTCGAAGTCGCTGCATGCAACACTACACCCAGACAGGTCATCCGAACAAGGTAGGGGCGGGAAAGTCAGACTAAATTATTGAGTGGGCCAACCTAACTAGGGGACATCCTATTGCTAATGGCCAAGTCAGTGATGCATCTAAGCCCATGAGTTTTTCTTCCTTCGACTGCTTCGTTCAGCGTTACTCTAACGCATTCCCGCCAAAGACAACCACCCAGGAGTGATTCCCGGGGCCGAGGGTTGTCACGTCGAAGTAAGTCGAATCTGCTGCCAGAAACGACGCAGCGACAGGGCTCTGGTGCCGCTGTGGAGGTTGCTCCGTACTGTAAATTGCATCACCAACTTTGAATGAGATTTCATCATTTCATTGAATTGGAAGTTCAATATTTTTCATGTTTGGGGCTACACTTACTAAAAACTTAAATCCGACTGTTTGTAGATAATGCACTTGTATGATCAGTTCAATGTACGTATCGTGAAGTCAAATCACAAGTCGTCAGGATAATAAATTGATAACTCGAACGTTAATAAATCACCTTGGCGAACAAATGAGATGCAAGAAGCCGGTTTTAAGCATGTTGATTGGAAAATGTACAGTTATAAACATGTGCGCACGGATCAAGACTCACCTGGAACTCTGTTTGATAATGGATTAAACAGCTTCCGGGCTTCGGCTTTGCATCCCAAAATCTCCAGACGATTTATCACTCAGCAGGAAGTCCACAGCGATGCTCGCTTTATCAATTTGACTCGCCTTGCTTCAGACCATGTTCTTGATAAAAGGCGGCAAATGCATTGACCATTTCTTGTTCGGGTAATGTAAGCAAAATTGTAATACTTGCGAAACTGACAGCCCATTTAGTGCAAAAACTCACAAAGAATTATGAAGCTCAGATCCAAGCAAACGGCGCTGACAGCGCGTTTCACTTACTTCGGCTGTCATTAATGACATAATCACGATTGCCCCACGTCGTGTTTGAATGAATTCACCTAGCAGGTACAGCACACGTAGGCTAGGAATAAGAAACAAGGAGAAGGAAAGACAGGAAGATGATGAAAATTGTCAAACTTCTCATACAATCTCAAATTCTCTTGTGACTCCTTTTTGTTTACTCATGAGTGCATGACCATGAATGATTATTGCCTGCAGCCATGCTCAACAAGATTTGGGGGGGCACAAAAGCCATCTGGGGGGGGGCCTGGCACCACTGCCCCCCCCTGACGCGACGGGCCTGCACCCAAGTGCTGTCAGCTTAAAGCGTGGCGCATTAATACGTTTGGCCAAGACTGCAGTAAGAACAGACGTCGTTGATCGATCCATGGTAGCATAGCAACTTTGCATGAATAGACTTCTGCGTCACGACTGCTGACTCACTAACCTCCTATCCTCCTATATTGTACGCATATGCCAGACTTCAGAAAACTCAGATGGTTTAACAATAACATTGTTGGTGAAATTATGAAATGCAATGAAACCCGGACTGAAGAGGGATGGATATTGACTTCTTGTCTTGATACCTAAATTGACAACTGCCATGATAGTCGATCGTCAATCAAGAAAGGACATAACTAATTTCTACAGTACGAGGAAAATCATCGGTACTACATGGACTATAAGCTTTCGAATATGCCGCTTTCACAAGTGTAATATCATTCCGAATACTAAGCTCTACGCATGATCATTTTAATGTTTATACCAGAGCTTTAAATAGTACTAAAATTGTTTTGATGAAACATATGCATCAACTGGCCATTTAAACATCACTTTTCCTACGCTATCACATGCATCTATACTTGGTGTAGGTCTTTTACAACAACACAACTGTAATTGTGGGCTATCAACTATTCTCGCGTTTAATATGCATTGATCTGGTGTACATTGAAATACACCAAAGTTACGTGTGACGAAAATATTTGATTGACTGGGATAAGTAATGAAGCATTTAACATTTTTATGACAATGGCCCAGATTGGCTTTGTATATCAACCCTGCCTCATTCCAAAAGAATCAAGCAATTAAAGCAGCAAGAGCTTATTAGCTGTTCAAAATTATTATGCCGCTTAGGAAACCTTGCCTGATCATTTAACGTTGTGAGAAGTCCTTCAAGCTGATGACGCTTGATAAGAACAGAAAAAATATTGCTTGCTTAGCCAATTTAGTAGGTGCTTGATGTGCCTAGTAGGCATATGGTAATCATGCCATAGCAAACTTTGCCTAACCAATTTAGTAGGCGCTTGATATGGACCTACTAGGCATATGGTAATCATACTTTGCTTAATCAATTTAGTAGTTGCTGTAATGTATACGCCTTGCTTCTACATCTTTACTATTGTTTAAATACTTCATTTAAATTGTCATCATTAGTGTGTACTGGTATGAATATACGCAATGGTGGAAAATATACACTTTCTGTACGCGACACGCGGTGTTGTTCTCTCTTGTACTTAAATGCGGAAGACAGAATAATTGGCGACGGAGGATGAAAGCGAATTGCTGAGGATGAAAGCGAGTTGCGAAGTCTTCTGCAAAAGTCGTGAACTCTTTGATCGTGAATTAAATCAGCTGTGAAAGTAAGACTGGGTAGTGACCTAGGCTTATTTAACTTTTGTGACATTGTGCGTTTCCACTGTCATGGAAGATCTAGGCAGTTTGCCAAAGTTCTTATGTAAATCGATTGACCCAAATCAATTGTCGGTCTCTTGGACTAGGTGGCTGCGTTCTTTTAACTACTACATAGTTGGTAGGGGTATTACTGACGATGTTCAAAAAAAGGCTTTACTGTTGCACTTAGCAGGCCCAGACACCAAAGACATTTTTGATACGTTGGTAGCAGCACCCACAGAAGACCCATCCAAGGATAGCGAATTTGACATAGCGCTGAAAAGACTGCACTACCACTTTTGCCCTATGCGAAATGTGACTTACGAGCTGCATGTGTTTCGGAAAATCAGGCAGGAACAAAACGAAAATTTTGACCAATTTGTTACCAGGTTGAGGCAACAGGCTATATTTACTGTGAGTTCAAAACCGCCGAAGATGACCAGCTCAGGGACCAAATTATTGACCAATGTCAATCTAACGTGTTACGGAGGAAATTACTCGAAAAAGGCAACATTTCACTCGCTGATGTTATAAAAATCGCGAAGGCTACTGAAATCGCTGACTATCAGGTGAAAAGGTTTGACACAAGCGAAACCTCTGTGGCAAGAGTACACAGTAGCAGCGGGTCCAGTGGGAAATCGAGGCAAGGTCAAAAGAGTTGGCAAAATGTACATAGGCCTAATCACGGTGGCAAGGACAAATCAAAAGGGCGACATGGAAAGTGCTTTAGGTGCAACGGGGAAGGACACCTAGCCAGCGACCCATCATGTCCAGCTTTAAAGGCGAAATGCAATAAATGCGGGTTGAAGGGACACTATGCGGTGTGTTGCAAAACGAAAAAGACGAGAGCAAAGGCCAATAACGTCGAAGTTGAGGCAACCGCAGAAGTCGAAAAGGTAAACCATTTTGCGTTTACCGTGGGCCAAGGTACCGGTAATCCTAAGGGCTTGGAGGAGGTTATTTGCTTAGTTGACAAGATACCCTTGAAAATGTTGATTGATACCGGCACAACAGCCAACATAGTGGACCGTGGGACATGGAATAGGCTCAAGAAGCAGAAAATCCGATGTGACTCATGGGTAACGACAGGTAACCTATACTCTTATGGACATGAGAACAAACCACTGGAAATTATTGGAAAATTCAAGACAACGGTACGCTTCGAAAACAGGAAATGCGAGGCAGAATTCGTCGTATTCGAAGGGGAAGATGAACCTCTAATGTGCCGTGCTACAGCCGAAGAGCTGGGATTGATCACTGTAAATGTGACGGCCAGGGCAGTGGACGGGGTAAATAGGGAGAAGCCATTCCCCAAGTACACTGGCAAGCCTATAAAACTGCACATAGACAAATCGGTTACGCCTGTGAATCAAGCACCGAGGAGAGTGCCATTTAGTATGTTGAAGAAAGTTGAAAACAAGATTCAAGAACTGCTGGATTTGGACGTGATTGAAGAGGTGACAGGTCCAACAACGTGGGTTAGTCCAGTAGTGGTGGTAAACAAGCCAGATGGTGACATCAGATTATGCGTCGATATGCGACAGGCGAACAAAGCCATTATTCGGGAGGTATTCCAAATCCCTACGATCGATGAAGTCCTTGAAAAGGTGAATGGGAGTAAATGGTTTGGAAAAATAGATCTGAAATGGGGTTACCATCAACTCGAGTTGGAGGAAGAGTCCCGCGACATCATCACATTCGCTGTGCATTGTG
The DNA here is from genome assembly GCA_907163375.1 of Prostheceraeus crozeri. Taxonomy (NCBI): domain Eukaryota; kingdom Metazoa; phylum Platyhelminthes; order Polycladida; family Euryleptidae; genus Prostheceraeus; species Prostheceraeus crozeri. The sequence goes on along the minus strand of CAJQUW010009069.1, from coordinate 38,641 downwards.
GAACGTACCGATACAAACGGCTAATGTTTGGGATTTCTTCTGCGCCCGAGGTATATCAAAAGACAATTCGGAATATTATCAGACAGTGCGATGGAACAGCCAACATTGCAGACGACATTCTGGTGTACGCAGACAGTGAATCTGACTTAGAGAAACGAATGGAAAAGTTGATTGAGACGTTGAAGGCACACGGCCTTACGATAAATCAAGACAAGACCATCGTGAAAGCTCAAGAACTGACGTTCATGGGACACCGGCTGTCCCCAAGGGGCGTGAGGCCTACAGAAGAGAAGACGGCAGCAATACGTGACGCTAGGCAACCGACGAATGTGTCTGAGGTTCGAAGTTTTATAGGACTCGTTAACTTCTGTGGACGTTATATACCAGGACTAGCGACGTTAGCTGACCCACTGATGGCGCTCACTAGGAAGAATGCGAAATTCGTATGGCAAGATCAACAGCAGAAAGCATTTCAGGCTATAAAGGAGAAACTGTGTAATGCCGAAACCCTAGCCTACTTTGATATCAACGCAGAGACATCATTAATCTGTGATGCAGGTCCAGTTGGACTGGCGGCTATTCTGTTGCAAGTGCAAGAAGGAGAGAAACGCGTGATTGCTTTCGCAAGCCGAGCACTGACTGCGGTGGAACGCCGATACTCTCAGATAGAAAAGGAGGCACTCGGGGTAATATGGGCATGTGAAAAATTCCACAATTATCTACTTGGTGTAGAATTCACTCTGTTGACAGACCACAAACCTCTACTGTACATATACAACAAGATTGGTCGTGGCGGATGTCGAGTAGAACGTTGGATGTTGAGACTTCAGCCCTACAAGTTCAAATTGCAGCATGTGAAGGGAACGGAAAACATAGCCGATAGCTTATCAAGACTGATAGCAGAGCAGAACGCCGATTGTGACAAATCTGACATGGAGCTTTACGTTCATTTCGTTGCGACTACTGCGACTCCACGTACTGTGACGACAAAGGAGATTGAAGTAGCATCGTCGAATGATCTCGAACTAAAGAAAGTTCGTGATTGTATTACAGCAGACAGATGGGAAGACTGTCCAAAAGCTTACAAAAGTTGCCGATATGAGCTATCGATGTATGGACAACTGATACTGCGAGGAACTAGACTTGTCATACCAGCGAGCTTAAGAGAGATGATTTTAGACTTAGCACACGAAGGACACCAGGGTATAGTGAAGACGAAGCAAAATCTAAGGAGCAAAGTTTGGTGGCCTGGCATGGATGCTGACGCCGAGAAGAAAGTGAGAACTTGCCGATCATGTCTTCTCTAGTGACCCCAGCTTACTATGAAGTCCCAGTGCAGTCTACAAAGCTTCCTAACGCTGCGTGGGTAGAACTCGCAGCCGATCTTATGGGTCCACTGCCGAATGGTGACTATCTTTTTGTCGTAGTCGATTACTTCAGCAGATACTTCGAAGTCGAATTTCTGAGGGATACATCGTCACTGAAAATTATCACCTCACTCCAAAGAATATTTTCAAGATTTGGTCTTCCTGAAGGGATAAGGACGGACAATGGTCCCCAATTCGTATCGGAGAACTTCAAGGAATTTCTGATCTCTAACTGAATTGAGCATCGAGTGAACACGCCATTGTGTCCAAGAGCCAATGGAGAGGTGGAACGCCAAAACAAGACATTATTGAAAGCCTTGAAAATTACAAATGTTGAAGGCAAGGATATGGAGTCCGAATTGCAATATTTCTTGTCGACTCCTCACGCAACAACAGGTGAAACTCCGGCAAAATTACTGTTGGGACATGAAATTAGGACTAAGATTCCACAATTGAGACCAAGTCAATCAGATGTTCACCAACATGTGAGAGACAGAGACGCCGAAATGAAGACAAGACAAGAAGATTACAAGACTGTCAGGGAAGGTTGTGAACCAAGTGTGGAAGTTGAAACAAAGGAAGATGAACAAGCTCACTCCGAGGTACGCAGATGAAGATTTCGTCGTGACGGACAAGAATGGAAGTCAAGTGACCGTGACGTCCAAGGAGACTGGAAACAAGTTCATCAGGAATTCAACACACGTGAAGCCAATACCAGCGACAGAAGAACTCGATTGGGATGAGCGGACAGCTGAAGCTCAAAGCGTGCCGAGGCGAGATGAAGACAAGAGTAGCGACGCCAGCGAAAATGTCAGTGTCCACAGCAGGCCCAGTAGAGCTAAGCAGCTTCCTGAACATTTAAAAGGTTATATCTTTCATTAAGTTTTGTCGAACGCACTTACGCCATTTAGCGGACGATTGATTTGAATCACTCTGATCGATTCTACTGATATGCTCAGTAACGCTACTGATGTTACTCACATTCTACTGTGATGTTTATCTGATTTTAATCAGACCTGTGAGTTAGTTCGACAGACTAACTGAACTTTTGTGCATGTGTGTGAACTTGCGTACACGTTTTCTATATATATGTGAACTGTCTTTCAAAGACGAGAGTGTATACCTATGTATTTATGTTGACACGTTTATGATTCTGATTCTTGATATGTATGTATATGCTTACACGCAATTGCATTTATAGTGATTCAGTGATTTGTCATCGGATTGATATGTATGGTTATCAGTGATTTGATATCTCAGTTATTCGTGTGGATCGTGCTATGACGCTACAATGTATATGGATGGTGGATTTTCTATTCCCAGTGTGATCGTTTTCCAGACTTTTGATAAATAGACATGTTTATAGTACTCGACTTGAAAGTTGAATATACAAGTAATGTGGTAAATGCTCTCCTTGATGTAACTCGTCTTTTCTAAAGAAGGGGAGGGATTGTAATGTATACGCCTTGCTTCTACATCTTTACTATTGTTTAAATACTTCATTTAAATTGTCATCATTAGTGTGTACTGGTATGAATATACGCAATGGTGGAAAATATACACTTTCTGTAAGCGACACGCGGTGTTGTTCTCTCTTGTACTTAAATGCGGAAGACAGAATAGTTGCTTGATATGTGCCTAGTAGGCATATCGTGGTTTTGCGTGTTATTATGTCGCCTATTAAGTTTACCGCGCGCGTACCATGACGCTTAGCAAGCAAAACATAATTTTTTACTCGGGGCATCATAGCGAAAATGCCTCCTCCTGAGTTTTACACCTTCTGATTGCCTCTGTAACAAAATTGTTTCAAATCCTTGATGAAACGAATCCGACCATTGCAAGCCAGTGGCTTAGCTCATCTCTTGTTCAGAAAGATGCATGCCACGGCGGCACTTTCAACGGCAACAGCGCACGCATACTTTTGAAAAATGTAGACAGACAGCGATCAATCGCAACAATTGACGTTTTTCCTGAGGTAGCAGCGTTCAAAAGTCTTGATTCAGTCGTCACGAGCTGTTTCGGGAAGCATGTTGATGCAAATTATATGTTCTATATTGAAAAGTTCCGTGGTGACCTCGTTGCTCTGAATGCAAGAATATCACCAAAGCTGCATTGCATATTGCATCATGTTTCCGAGTTTTGTGAGATGAAACGTGAAAGCCTCGGCAAATAAAGCGAGCAAGTCAGCGAAACGCTTCATGCCGACTCTGACTCGTTTTGGTCGAATTACAAAGTAAAAACTTTTGAAAATCCCAGATATGTCGACCAACTGTTGGCCGCGGTAAGGGCCTACAATGGTCGACACCTGTGAGTGGTACATGTAGGCCTACAAGTTCTTGTTTTTAGCAGTCTTGCTATTTGTTGTTGGTAATTGCTTATTGCATGTAGCTCTGTTGTAGAGATTACAACTAATCATCAGTATGGAATTCTTGTTCTATATGGGTACTAACATTGGTTTTAAATGCTTTTATTTCAAATGGTTTGTGACTTCATCGGTCCGCCACTTTGAATTTTCGTCATTTTCTCGAAAAGGGCTCGATGAATTTTTTTCTAGTTATGATATTCTGAAAGAGGATCAAAATCTCTACCGGAATCCGTCGACAAAACATATGGGAAATTTTGAAAGTTAAACCGCCTGTTCAGGCACACCGTGGGACTAGAGGGCCTCTATGAACCAAATGTGGCTGATTTGGGTGAGAGAAATTGGATAACAGCTACAGGAATGGTTAAAATTGACAACAGGAAACATGTCCCTGTGCGAATATGGACTTTTGAGGATGGTGTAAAATTGCATAAGGGTATGAAGTTAGGAAGTTTCATTGGAGTTACATCGAGTCAGAAAAACAACTCACGTGGTGGAAAGTGTGTTAACCAAATGAGTGAGATGAATGCAGATAAGCGTTGGAAAATTTTAGAATTGAAATTTAAAAAACAAACAGACGAAATTGGTGAAAAAGAAAAAGAACTGCTAATTCCTATTTTAAAAGAATTTGTGGATATTTTCAGTGTGAGCAAGCATGATATTGAATTAACTGATAGGGTGAAACATGAAATTGATACCGGACATGAAAAACCTATTGCATGTGCTTACAGACGTGTTCCTATTCCGTTAGAAGATTAAGTTGAAGAAATGATACATGACTTACAGAATAAAGGCATAATACGAGAAAGCGAATCTCCATGGAATGCACCGTTGGTAGTATTACCGAAAAAGAATGGCAATATCAGACTTACAGTGGATTACCGGAAATTAAACGCAATAACTAAAAGACCAATATTTCCTATACCAGAGACAAGACACTTATTAGATACGCTTCATGGATCAGCATTATGGTGTTGCCCTCTACGAGTTCTATATTACAAGTATGCATTTACGTGATTTGTGTTTTCCGCGTTGACTTCACGTCTACCGCAATACATTTTGTTTAATCGATTGTGTAATGTGAACACATTTGAATTGACGAACATACACTTCTGATTAACGTCGCGCACGAGTCGTTTTTACGTATTCGACTTTGAAAACGCATTTGCAAATGTTTAGAAAAATGTTCCATGATTGGTCTGTTTTTTAATTAGTAGCATAGTTTATTTACTGAAGTGCAGTTATAGCTTACAAAACTACAAATCATCTGATGAATTAAACAACTACATCACAATGCAAGTAATTTTGCTACATTATTCAAACAAAAGTACTAACATATTAGGCACTAATTTTCGCAACATTTGAGTTCAGAGAGGCAATAAACTCAAATGATGGCATCAAAATGAAAAAATCAACCATCCATCCTCTTGATTGGCTTCAATGAATCGCCTGCAGCAGCTATGCCATGCACCCGCCTTTTGCAAGCTTTTAACAGTAGCACAGCTAAATCCGGACAAGGGCTCGACAACATGCAGGGAATGGAAATTGCTGAACATACACCAACATCACCAACATCACCAATTCATCTTGCAACAGTTTCATTATTGTCAATTGCAGACATCTGTGCAGAATCAGCGAGCAGCTAAATAGTCAGGAAAAAATTAATTGCAGAATTTCAATTTTTTAGATGTGAATTTTCTTGATGTACCGGCTTTACCAGAAATTGCATCAGTGCAAGCACAGTCACGCTCATCGGAGATAAACAGCAATTTAATATTAAGATGATATTCAGTTACATTAGGCAAGCTCAAGTATATCGTGCAAACTCTACATTTCTCTCAGACTATTACTATGAATGATGATCAAATCTAGTAACCATCGGATGCCTGAGCCATGGCATTGAGGAACAAGAACACGTTTAACTCTTTCCTACGATATTATTGGACTTTGTTTGGCTGTGTCAATAACCTAATTTCCCAGCAACAGCTCTGATTGTATTTATAGTCTCAAGTTTGTAATTTCGCAGCACGTGGGAATCGAATTACATCGATTGCTCCACTTTAATTACAGTAAACATACACAGTACATAGTCTCAGCACCATTTTCTACTACAGAACATGCGAGTTGGCATTTTTTGTGATTCTTCATTCTTTTTGATAATCTTCACAATAGTCACAGGTACCTCCATGTCAAATTTCATTGTTGTATCGTGACATTTGCCATGCGCAAACGTCTCGTTTGTACCAAAAATGTGACATTTTGTGAATTCTCCTATAAACTCTATGCGTTTGTCTTCCTATGCACCTTGAGATGACGCGTTTCTCAATGCTAAGCATCTTCACAATAGTCACAGGTACCTCCATGTCAAATTTCATTGTTGTATCGTGACATTTGCCATGCGCAAACGTCTCGTTTGTACCAAAAATGTGACATTTTGTGAATTCTCCTATAAACTCTATGCGTTTGTCTTCCTATGCACCTTGAGATGACGCGTTTGTCAATGCCATGCATCTTCACAATAGTCACAGGTACCTCCATGGCAAATTTCATTGTTGTATCGTGACATTTGCCATGCGCAAACGTCTCGTTTGTACCAAAAATGTGACATTTTGTGAATTCTCCTATAAACTCTATGCGTTTGTCTTCCTATGCACCTTGAGATGACGCGTTTGTCAATGCCAAGCATCTTCAGAATAGTCACAGGTACCTCCATGTCAAATTTCATTGTTGTATCGTGACATTTGCCATGCGCAAACGTCTCGTTTGTACCAAAAATGTGACATTTTGTGAATTCTCCTATAAACTCTATGCGTTTTTCATCCTATGCACCTTGAGATGACGCGTTTGTCAATGCCAAGCCTCTTCACGATAGTCACAGGTACCTCTATGTCAAATTTCACTGTTGTATCGTGACATTTGCCATGCGCAAACGTCTCGTTTGTACCAAAAATGTGACATTTTGTGACTTCTCCTATAAACTCTATGCGTTTGTCTTCCTATGCACCTTGAGATGACGCGTTTGTCAATGCCAAGCATCTTCACAATAGTCACAGGTACCTCCATGTGAATTTTTTTCGTTGCATCTTGACGATTCCATTCAGAGGCATCTCGTTTCGTCCCAAAGAAACGGCAGAAGTCAAAAAACAAAAAGATTGTGCTCCTCTGCAGAAACACAGCGATGAGTGCTCGGGTAGACAGATTGTGTATCCTTACTCCCGTAACACTGGAGAGAAGCATTACACTCCGATACAAGAGCTCTGACTACCGATTTACGGCGAGTCTGAAACCTCTTTCGAATTTGATTGAAAGAGGCCCTGACTTGTCATTTTCAGCTTTGTGGTTGGAAAGAGCCAGGAGTATTTCAAGGTATTACTATTATTATTGCTCTTATATACATGTACAAAATTTAATGTAGAAGTTTGAATGCATGAGATTAGTTTGAAAATGATATTTGCTTGTTGATCTGAGCATGCGTTGTAATCAATAAATGTAACTCCTATTGATTGACTTATTCAGGACATTTCAAAAATTCAAATAATGCATGTCGACAGAAAGGGCTGCATATCCTCTAGAGCTTCCGTAACCCGAAATATCTGAAATTTCTGTGCCACAAGAATATAACGCATAATTTATAACATAAGACATTGTACTGTTAATGAAAGCAGGATTTCATTGGGGAATCAAGACACTCGGCTTATATCGGCTTATATTGTTGTCGACTGTTATCGTTTTTCATAGTAAATTTGTTGCCAAATAAGTCTGTGTAAGTAGCGACTCCTTCAACAATCTGAAGTGATACTCATATGAAGTAAAATGTGATAAATTACCTGTCTTTGAAGAGATAACTATTCCAAATCCAAAAAGATGATCCAGAAAATGATGTAAATTCGGCGCAGTATTATGTATCTCAGTCACAAAGTGGCTAGTGCAGTTTTTAAAGTAGAATTCTGCATCACACTTTGCGAAAACGTACTTGGCAATAACGTACTTGCATGAATAGCTTGAGTGAAAATGACAGCATAACATTGACCATGTCGACTATGTCGTCGCCAACTTCTTTAGCTCTGAGTACCATGGCATCAAAATATCTGTCAATAGCTACCCAGAAGCGTTTTTGGCATGTTTATTCTTTCTTATGATTTTTTTTATGTCGTATTCACAAATGGCAGCTTTTGTTTACCAGTAGCTCGTCCACCGTCCACCAATCCGGTGATTGCAAGATTTTCCATCACACTTTTCCATAACAAAGCACGTCATGCGGCGCATTTTCTATTTTGATATTACAGGGTGTCGACAGACTTTCGATTTTCATTTTCCCGCATTTCTCCCGGGCTTTCCCAGATATCAGCAATATTTTTCAAGTGGTACTAAATTTGCCTTACAACTTTTTGAGAAATATTAGAAATAACGTATCTAATATATTCTCAAAACCTCTGTATTTACAATGGTACTGAGAAACTCTGTCATCGATGTCCATAATCATGTTATCAAATTGGAAATCAGCTACATATATACTTAGGATAGTTTGGACTTCCCATGTGTAAATCACATGTTTGTTCCAATAAAATCCTTAATACAGGACTGGGCTCAATTTCACGTAAAATCGCATTTGTAATTTAACTGTTAACTATTCAAGTTCAACTTCAGTCAAGTTTGACTGTCAACTTCACCAATATTCCAGAATATCTAAAACATAAAATCCTCCAAGTCAAGAAACGGGCCTCCAAAATTATTGATGTGATCATCGAGCCAAAATTTACGGACGCTGTCGGTAGCATGTGTAATTCATTATTGACAATAGTGATTGCCGATGAATCACATTCTCTGAGGGATTTGTTCTCTTCTAAGTTTCCGACATTATCCATCCGTAATAACTGTATCCTGCATCCTTTGTCTTGTAATATGTGTTATTGTGGAATTGTATTGCGCTTGCCGAATATCACATATGATTTATGAGCCAGGATGATATTATTACTACAGTATCTAAAACAATAACACTATCATGATTCATGCAAAAGATGAGGAATTTTGTTATTTCGATGATTTTATGTATTTCACCTTGTTTCAAAGGCTATTTTAGGATGAACTACTCCTAAAACCTCTAACTCCTCAAAACAAGGATAAACATTTCTAACATTGCATAAATCAATAAATGATTGGTAATTGCTCACTAACTTTAATTCATCATTCCAATCGACCCTCTTTGATCGATATGAAGAGCTTCTCTGAGGAAATCAATCACTTATAACAATCATTCTTTTGTTGATTTGTTGATTTCATAAGAGACATCCAAATACCAAACTAATATAGGCCGATATGGCACAGTTTCCTTAAAGATATCAGTAAAAATTGCATTCTACACTGAGCCATTGTTCCAATCAGTTATCAGAAAATAACATTTCCGAATTTCAATAATTCAAAAAGTGCATGTTTAAAATTCAAAACAATGATGAGTTTTACTATGCTTTCATAAGAACCATGCTTCCTCCAAAATAGAATTCACAAATATGGGGAAATAGTCACATAGAAGGAAAGTCCTCGTGCAGTTCCAATGATGACCTCGTATTGTTTCAATGAAAGCTCCATAGGTATATCAAATATCCATTCGACTGTAAAACCTTTTGTACCACCTCGATGTAAACCGACTGGAATAGCATTTGGAATGCAATGCCATCATCAGTAACTGTATGTAATGTATCTGATTTTGAGTGAAACGAAGATGAGAGCACTATAACTTCAGATCAACCAAGGACTCCTTGATTGTACAGATCACTTTATGAACAAAGATATATACAATCAAGAAGTGATTGGATCAACCCAAATGAATTTTGCCACCAAATATATGTTAGATAATGAATGATATTTGACTCTACCGAACTCATTTTTTAAAAGTTACTAATTATGTGAGCGGTGGTTCTTAAATTTATATGAATTTAAAATATAATAATAATATATAATTATATAAGCATATGCCTTTCCTCAATGAGCTGCAGCCAGTGAACTACTTACAGGATCTAAATGATTCCACATCAATAGAAAAGCTTATTTCCTGAATTTTCCAAAGATGAAAAACCGCTTCATTATCATTATCTGATTCATGAAATTCTGAAAAGTTCTATTTAGCCGATTTTTCAGACCTCAATTTTCGGACATGCTAAGTTTGCAGCAACAAATTGCATTTCGACATTTTGAACTGCAGCGTATTCATGCCATGATAGAAAACCATAGTATCAAAATACACGTTAATACAATAGCACGATTTATCAATTTACACCAATTTATCAAGAAATAGCAACAGAAGAAACAGGAAAAACTGCCACGCTAGACGAAGACCGTGAAGGGCTTAAGTATTCCATCTTATCATCCTTTTTGTATCAGTTTACGTAGAAACAATGGGCACATGGCAACCGTCAGTCACAGAGTTGTGTCTGATGTTTCCAACAACGTCAGGTATAATTCTGCAGAATCAAGGTCTCGATATTTCCTGATTCAAAGGATAGCAATGACGGTGCGAAGCGATAATGCTACCACTATATTGAAGACAATACCATCGGACTAAACCATGGCAGAAGTTTCTTTATCTGGTTTAATTTGACTCAAGGTGACTTTGCATTCGTCATCCAATTATTCAAATTGCTTCTCCTTCACAATGCATAGCTAATTCCGTCAGTTTCTTGTAATTGGTGTTTATTGAAATAACATTCATAACATGACGATAACAAATTTCAAAAATATTAATTCCATTCATTGAGAATACATAGCTTTTGAAAATATCATGTCTTAAAAAGGCAATTTGCTACTTCAGCCTTGCGTGTTTGACACTTGAAGTCTGAAAAATTGATTGAAATCAAAAATTGCATGAAAAAAGTTATAAAACTTTATGAATTAGTTGATGAAAATCAAATATTTTATGATTATTAAAAGTACAAAAAATTAGCCCTTCTATCGTTGAACCATTCAAATCTTATGAATAGCTCACGGGCTACAAGCCATTCAACAAAGACCTGAACATCTGTGGTTGATTAAAAAAAAATTGACTGACTAAATGCATGATTAAACGTACAGGCCTAATGAAGGTTAGTTTTCTATGGTTCTGATTATGTTCAGAAACAATAGGCCTAGTAATATAAATGTCATCGCACTTTTGATAGGCTACCAGTCAATCTCGCATTCTTGAAATATTTTCTTCAGTCGTCGATTAGCAATGCACTTTGTCAAGAAATACATAGGCCCTATGTGTCTCGGTCAGCAGGTAAAACACGTGCATCCAGGCTTGGGATAGCTGGGTCTTATCTTTATAGGTATTATCTTATAGGTATATGACATAGGCTGGCAAAATTTACTTGTTAAGTAACCTGGAGCGGTATTTATTGACACAATCTAAGAGTTTCCAGTATTATCGGGTCCGTAACAGAAAGCAAAATCTTTTCCGCTTGAAGAAGCCCCAGATGGTTCCATATTGATGGAAGCCCCAGATGGTTTGCTTGATAGCGACCCGACATTTGGAAGTACTGGTCTATACATTAGCCCCATTGGTTTGGGTGACCTTTCTGCTATGATTTACTGTGAAGTTTTCGAACTCATCACCTAGCTTAGCCACTGGCTTTTATTCGAAATACAAACAAAAACTCTGATGCACCTTTTTTTCAGCGGCAGCGCTGGAAGAATTTTTTTGTTGGCATGATTTTGGACAGATATCTTCCTCCACTTAGTGCGGATGTAGGCGTATAAGTAACCTTCAGTGTTAAATTGAACGATTCTTCCATAGATATTTTATTGCTTACAAAGTTGTGCACTTGTAAAATATCTTTCAACTTATGAAGTTGATGACGTGAAGGTAAACAATCATTTAGATATGACATATTTTTGTATGCATTTACAGGCTGGATAATTTGACAATTGCTATGTTGCGGGTCTGTTACAAAAATGCATGCAAGCCTTTTAAGAAACACAAAATTCACAACGATTTTTTCCGACCTCGGTCGATTGATTGCGAGCTCATGCTTGTATGTGTAAATCATTGTCGACAAAATTATGTACACGACTTTAATGCGAACTACTTTAATAGGTACTCAGATTACTTACTTGGAAAAGATTTAGCGATTGCATTATAGTCAACGTGTCAATAACATAACCATCGCCTAACAGACATCGTTGACACGAATGAAGTCATGATAAAACGCATCATCTAAAGGTGCATAGGAAGACAAACGCATAGAGTTTATAGGAGAATTCACAAAATGTCACATTTTTGGTACAAACGAGACGTTTGCGCATGGCAAATGTCACGATACAACAATGAAATTTGACATGGAGGTACCTGTGACTATTGTGAAGATGCTTGGCATTGACAAACGCGTCATCTCAAGGTGCATAGGAAGACAAACGCATAGAGTTTATAGGAGAATTCACAAAATGTCACATTTTTGGTACAAACGAGACGTTTGCGCATGGCAAATGTCACGATACAACAGTGAAATTTGACATGGAGGTACCTGTGACTATTGTGAAGATGCTTGGCATTGAGAAACGCGTCATCTAAGGGCGCATAGGATGAAAAACGCATAGAGTTTATAGGAGAAGTCACAAAATGTCACATTTTTGGTACAAACGAGACGTTTGCGCATGGCAAATGTCACGATACAACAATGAAATTTGACATGGAGGTACCTGTGACTATCGTGAAGATGCTTGGCATTGACAAACGCGTCATCTCAAGGTGCATAGGATGAAAAACGCATAGAGTTTATAGGAGAAGTCACAAAATGTCACATTTTTGGTACAAACGAGACGTTTGCGCATGGCAAATGTCACGATACAACAATGAAATTTGACATGGAGGTACCTGTGACTATTGTGAAGATGCTTGGCATTGACAAACGCGTCATCTCAAGGTGCATAGGAAGACAAACGCATAGAGTTTATAGGAGAATTCACAAAATGTCACATTTTTGGTACAAACGAGACGTTTGCGCATGGCAAATGTCACGATACAACAATGAAATTTGACATGGAGGTACCTGTGACTATTGTGAAGATGCTTGGCATTGACAAACGCGTCATCTCAAGGTGCATAGGAAGACAAACGCATAGAGTTTATAGGAGAAGTCACAAAATGTCACATTTTTGGTACAAACGAGACGTTTGCGCATGGCAAATGTCACGATACAACAGTGAAATTTGACATGGAGGTACCTGTGACTATCGTGAAGAGGCTTGGCATTGACAAACGCGTCATCTCAAGGTGCATAGGATGAAAAACGCATAGAGTTTATAGGAGAATTCACAAAATGTCACATTTTTGGTACAAACGAGACGTTTGCGCATGGCAAATGTCACGATACAACAGTGAAATTTGACATGGAGGTACCTGTGACTATTGTGAAGATGCTTGGCATTGACAAACGCGTCATCTCAAGGTGCATAGGATGAAAAACGCATAGAGTTTATAGGAGAATTCACAAAATGTCACATTTTTGGTACAAACGAGACGTTTGCGCATGGCAAATGTCACGATACAACAATGAAATTTGACATGGAGGTACCTGTGACTATCGTGAAGATGCTTGGCATTGACAAACGCGTCATCTCAAGGTGCATAGGATGAAAAACGCATAGAGTTTATAGGAGAAGTCACAAAATGTCACATTTTTGGTACAAACGAGACGTTTGCGCATGGCAAATGTCACGATACAACAATGAAATTTGACATGGAGGTACCTGTGACTATTGTGAAGATGCTTGGCATTGACAAACGCGTCATCTCAAGGTGCATAGGAATACAAACGCATAGAGTTTATAGGAGAAGTCACAAAATGTCACATTTTTGGTACAAACGAGACGTTTGCGCATGGCAAATGTCACGATACAACAGTGAAATTTGACATGGAGGTACCTGGGACTATTGTAAAGATGCTTGGCATTGAGAAACGCGTCATCTCAAGGTGCATAGGAAGACAAACGCATGAAGTTTATAGGAGAAGTCACAAAATGTCACATTTTTGGTACAAACGAGACGTTTGCGCATGGCAAATGTCACGATACAACAATGAAATTTGACATGGAGGTACCTGTGACTATCGTAAAGATGCTTAGCATTGACAAACGCGTCATCTCAAGGTGCATAGGATGAAAAACGCATAGAGTTTATAGGAGAATTCACAAAATGTCACATTTTTGGTACAAACGAGACGTTTGCGCATGGCAAATGTCACGATACAACAATGAAATTTGCCATGGAGGTACCTGTGACTATTGTGAAGATGCTTGGCATTGACAAACGCGTCATCTCAAGGTGCATAGGAAGACAAACGCATGGAGTTTATAGGAGAATTCACAAAATGTCACATTTTTGGTACAAACGAGACGTTTGCGCATGGCAAATGTCACGATACAACAGTGAAATTTGACATGGAGGTACCTGTGACTATTGTGAAGATGCTTAGCATTGACAAACGCGTCATCTCAAGGTGCATAGGAAGACAAACGCATAGAGTTTATAGGAGAATTCACAAAATGTCACATTTTTGGTACAAACGAGACGTTTGCGCATGGCAAATGTCACGATACAACAGTGAAATTTGACATGGAGGTACCTGTGACTATTGTGAAGATGCTTGGCATTGACAAACGCGTCATCTCAAGGTGCATAGGATGAAAAACGCATAGAGTTTATAGGAGAATTCACAAAATGTCACATTTTTGGTACAAACGAGAAGTTTGCGCATAGCAAAGGTCACGATACAACAATGAAATTTGACATGGAGGTACCTGTGACTATTGTGAAGATGCTTGGCATTGACAAACGCGACATCTAAGGGTGCATAGGAAGACAAACGCATAGAGTTTATAGGAGAAGTCACAAAATGTCACATTTTTGGTACAAACGAGACGTTTGCGCATGGCAAATGTCACGATACAACAGTGAAATTTGACATGGAGGTACCTGTGACTATTGTGAAGATGCTTGGCATTGAGAAACGCGTCATCTCAAGGTGCATAGGAAGAAAAACGCATAGAGTTTATAGGAGAAGTCACAAAATGTCACATTTTTGGTACAAACGAGACGTTTGCGCATGGCAAATGTCACGATACAACAATGAAATTTGACATGGAGGTACCTGTGACTATTGTGAAGATGCTTAGCATAGACAAACTCGTCATCTCAAGGTGCATAGGAAGACAAACGCATAGAGTTTATAGGAGAAGTCACAAAATGTCACATTTTTGGTACAAACGAGACGTTTGCGCATGGCAAATGTCACGATACAACAATGAAATTTGACATGGAGGTACCTGTGACTATTGTGAAGATGCTTGGCATTGACAAACGCGTCATCTCAAGGTGCATAGGAAGACAAACGCATAGAGTTTATAGGAGAAGTCACAAAATGTCACATTTTTGGTACAAACGAGACGTTTGCGCATGGCAAATGTCACGATACAACAGTGAAATTTGACATGGAGGTACCTGTGACTATTGTGAAGATGCTTAGCATTGACAAACGCGTCATCTCAAGGTGCATAGGATGAAAAACGCATAGAGTTTATAGGAGAAGTCACAAAATGTCACATTTTTGGTACAAACGAGACGTATGCGCATGGCAAATGTCACGATACAACAGTGAAATTTGACATGGAGGTACCTGTGACTATTGTGAAGATGCTTGGCATTGACAAACGCGTCATCTCAAGGTGCATAGGAATAAAAACGCATAGAGTTTATAGGAGAAGTCACAAAATGTCACATTTTTGGTACAAACGAGACGTTTGCGCATGGCAAATGTCACGATACAACAATGAAATTTGACATGGAGGTACCTGTGACTATTGTGAAGATGCTTGGCATTGACAAACGCGTCATCTCAAGATGCATAGGAAGACAAACGCATAGAGTTTATAGGAGAATTCACAAAATGTCACATTTTTGATACAAACGAGACGTTTGCGCATGGCAAATGTCACGATACAACAATGAAATTTGACATGGAGGTACCTGTGACTATTGTGAAGATGCTTGGCATTGACAAACGCGTCATCTCAAGGTGCATAGGAAGACAAACGCATAGAGTTTATAGGAGAATTCACAAAATGTCACATTTTTGTACAAACGAGACGTTCGATACAAACAACAGAAATTTTGACATGGAGGGTACCTGTGACTATTGTGAAGATGCTTAGCATTGACAAACGCATAGAGTTTATAGGAGAATTCACAAAATGTCACATTTTTGGTACAAACGAGACGTTTGCGCATGGCAAATGTCACGATACAACAGTGAAATTTGACATGGAGGTACCTGTGACTATTGTGAAGATGCTTGGCATTGAGAAACGCGTCATCTAAGGGTGCATAGGAAGACAAACGCATGAAGTTTATAGGAGAAGTCACAAAATGTCACATTTTTGGTACAAACGAGACGTTTGCGCATGGCAAATGTCACGATACAACAATGAAATTTGACATGGAGGTACCTGTGACTATTGTGAAGATGTTTAGCATAGACAAACGCGTCATCTCAAGGTGCATAGGAAGACAAACGCATAGAGTTTATAGGAGAATTCACAAAATGTCACATTTTTGGTACAAACGAGACGTTTGCGCATGGCAAATGTCACGATACAACAATGAAATTTGACATGGAGGTACCTGTGACTATTGTGAAGATGCCTAGCATTGACAAACGCGTCATCTAAGGGTGCATAGGAAGACAAACGCATAGAGTTTAGTGGAGAAGTCACAAAATGTCACATTTTTGGTACAAACGAGACGTTTGCGCATGGCAAACAGCTTGAGGGAGCAATGAATGTTGAAGTTGAGGCATCTGATAGTATAGGGTATACGTTTGACATGGACAACCACTTCTCTTAGCCGGCTCACCAGGTTTGGGGTCGAATTTTTCGAATATGTCTGGTTTATGGTAGAAATCAACCAATTTTATCGTGCTTAACATTGCAATGAGCGTGCTGGATTGTCCACCACGTTCTCTACTACAGGGATCTGGCAATATGATTGGATTGTGATTCTAAAATGTCAGACATAAAGGAATAATGACACATGATTTTGCTTAAGTGGGGATAGTTAGGAAGTTCAAGATATTTCGAAAAAAAATAAAAATTAAATTTTGAGTGATTTGATTTGCTGAAAATGGACTAATCATGGAACATTTCTCTAAACATTTGCAAATGCGTTTTCAAAGTCGAATACGTGTCGTTTTTACTTATCGCTCTAGTGTCATACGCAACATTAATGGTGGCAGCGATGAACTAACGGACTTCTACGCCTCTACAACTTCTCCACTACTGCTTTCGTCTCTACAGACACTGTGATTCATCCTACGGCGTTCTTACTTCGCGCCTTGACGACATGGCTGGTATACGACAGCCACAGTTTCCTGCAAATCCTAAAGGTGATGACTGGCGCTTCTTCCTACGCCAGTTTAACAACTACTGCACCGTCAGCGGTATCGCCGAAGCTGACATGTCCCCGGTTCTGGAAATGTGTCTTGGGCGAGATGGATGTGATATCCTGGACGGGCTGCCGGAGCCGAAGACGTAATTCGCGGAGATCGTGAAACGCATGGACGAATACTTCAAAGTCAATTCATCAATCTTAATTCGTCGTCGCGAGTTTCTGCGTGCTTCGCAAAACCCTGGTGAGACTGTTGTTGAGTATGCTTGTAGATTACGTAAGCTAGTAAATTCCTGTGACCTCACAAGTGATAAGGCTAGTTTGCTACGAGATGTATTTGTCATAGGACTGTCCGATCCCTGGTTAGGGGAGAGACTTTTGGCTGAAGACCCTACTTCTCTTGATTTTGAAGCGGCGTTACGCAAAGCTGAGGCATGGGAGAATGCTAGGACGGATAGGTCTAGGCTGAGCACGTCCGAGGCTAGTACTGTAAGCCACGTCGCTACAACACAGCGACCTATGCCTGGTCGTTCAAGCCGTACAAACAAACCGCCTTGCTCCAGTGGTAGTGCGCATGGAGGTCAAAGAGAGATTCTGCCAGCAAAGACAGGAAGTCAGGCTATCGCTGTGGCTCAGATAAGCATTTGGCTAATTCTAGCGAGTGCCCAGCAGTGAATCGCAAATGCGCAAATGTAACGCGTGTGGTAAAATTGGACACTTCGCTGCGTTCTGTCGGTCAAAGGCCAAACCTACTGAGAAAATTTCATACGTTGATACTGACCGTGTACAGGTGAATCGGACTGTTGATAGGCCAACTACGGACGGTGTGGACGACAGAGCTATGGAGGATCAAATCTACTGCGTACAAGTAGGCCAGGTTGAACCATGTGAATGTGACAAATTGAAACACGTCTTTAGTGTTGAGCCTGACAAATCCAAACTTCGTCGTGGCATCAAGCTGAATGGCGTTTCGACAACCGGATTGGTTGACACAGGTGCCTTCGCTAACTTGATAGGTTCAGAGACGCTCCGAAAATTGAATCTCGAGCTGGAGACCAGCACAGCAAATCTCAGCACATGGGGTCAAAAGTCACTACACTGTATTGGCAAAACTACTTTGCTAGTTCAATATGGGGACAAGCAGACACATGCAAACTTCCACGTTTGTTCTGAAAATGGCCCAGTCCTAATGAGCTACGATTTATGCGTTCGTCTGGGAATCGTGCGGGAGGAGGGTGATGAAATCATCATGACTGCTTCAATATTTACGGGACCAAGCTCTGTATCGAAGGAGAAGGCATGTCGTATTTACCTGAAGGAAGATGCGGTTCCAAAGTCCTTTCCTTCCCGTAGGCTCCCCGTCGCCCTACATGACAAGGTGAAGTCGAAACTGGACACCATGGTACGGGATGGGGTGATCGAACCCGTTACTGAGCCCTCCGAGTGGTGCAGCCCTATAGTGGTCGCGTACAAGAAGTCAAGCGACATAAGATTGTGTGTTGACTTCAGGTACATGAATCAATCGATCCACCGACCCGAAATTCAGATGCCCACCATAGAGGAGATTTCGTCCAGGATAGGACCGGCCAAGTTCTTCTGTAAGCTGGATTGTGCCAACGGTTTCTGGCAGATACCGGTCCATGACGATTCGAAGAGACTCCTGACCTTTGCAACTCCATTTGGTCGATATCAGTTCAACCAATTGCCGTTCGGACTGTCAGCTAGCCCTGACATATTCCAGAAGTTTATGCAGGATCTCATCGCCGATGTACCTAATTGCGTCTGCTTCATGGATGATGTTCTCACGTTTGCGAATACGTACGAGGAATCACAGCAGATATTGGCGGAGGTATTACGTCGTTGTCAGGAAAATGGAAGTAGTAAGTAAAACTCCACTTCTGGACCGCGCAAGATGGCCGCCGTCGCTGACGTCCCCCCTCTGGAACGGCAGAGTGTCGTGGTCGGCCGCCGTGGTGCTTTGGTTCTGACGTCCCCCCCCCTCTGGCCGACCGTCGTATAGCGCGCGGTGATGTGGTGTCTAGGTTGGCGTGGTGTGCCGGCCAGGTTGGCGTGGTGTGCCGGCCAGGTTAGGAGGGTGGACTGTCGTAGCTCACCTGAAAAAATCCTAAGTGTCAGAGTGGCTTTGTATGGGTAAAATTTTGAAAATTTTCCAAAGTGTGTCATTTCGACCTGGGACCTTCACCAAAACATTTTTCATCAAATTTCACTGACCCCCCTCTTCTAACTTTGGTTCTAGTGAACGGATTTTGTCTTAAGGCTACTCGTTTGAAAGAGGAGAAAAAACTGCTCGACGACATTTTTTGTTGCGAGTCAATCGGACCAGCCGTTCAAAAGTTAGAGATGTTACAAGATTTTAGGTCGGAGCTCGCTCACCTGAAAAAATCCTAAGTGTCAGAGTGGCTTTGTATGGGTAAAATTTTGAAAATTTTCCAAAGTGTGGAATTTCGACCTGGGACCTTCACCAAAACATTTTTCATCAAATTTCACTGACCCCCCTCTTCTAACTTTGGTTCTAGTGAACGGATTTTGTCTTAAGGCTACTCGTTTGAAAGAAGAGAAAAAACTGCTCGACGACATTTTTTGTTGCGAGTCAATCGGACCAGCCGTTCAAAAGTTAGAGCTGTTACAAGATTTTAGGTCGGAGCTCGCTCACCTGAAAAAATCCTAAGTGTCAGAGTGGCTTTGTATGGGTAAAATTTTGAAAATTTTCCAAAGTGTGGAATTTCGACCTGGGACCGTCACCAAAACATTTTTCATCAAATTTCACGGACCTCCCCCCCCTCGGGAGAGCTCGCTTCGATCTTGGCTTCTAGTGGACAGATTTTGTCGTGCAATAGCTCGTTTGAAAGCTAAGAGTGAGACAAATTCAGTGAAAGAAACGGCTTGTTCATATCTGTCTCCGTTCAAAAGTTAGAGCGGTTACAAGATTTTAGGTCGGAGCTCACCTGAAAAAATCCTAAGTGTCAGAGTGACTTTGTATTTTGTCACAGTGACGGCGTTCCTGTTACCACTTCGGGGCAGTGACAATGATGTCTTCAGCTGTAAAGAGCGGGTATCGGGGAAGATCTCTCACTTCCCTAGTGATCAGTACAAGGCCTTCGGGCTGTCGACGGGATCGAGTGCCACTCACTACACTCAAATCTATCATTCCTGACTAAGTGTAATGCTTTAGGAATATGACTGTACTACATGATTCCAAACTTATACAAATTTCATTATCTTACAGCTAACGATAAATCAGGCATGGCTAATGATAAGAATCGCAAATATCATATAAAAATGTGTGCGTGCGGTCGAATCAATCGCAGTGCGGACGCCAAGGCGCATGTAAAGAAGGCGGGCACCGACCACATGATTATCTTGAATAGGGTTGCGTGTGTGAAGTGTAGAGTGCTGAAGGGTGATGAGGATGAGGCGCGTTTCTACAGAGTGCATGCTGACTGTAGTAGTGGTTTAGTGAGTGACTTGAGATTTACGCAGTTGATTGTGGAAGAGAGGGAGCGAATGTTGGCGATCGAGCGAGAGGGTAAGGTTGAGAATGTTGTTGAGAATGATGAGTTGGCGAGAGCGGTTGCGTCGTTGGAGGGTGAGATTGAGCGAAAGAGAGTGCTTGAGAGTGATGATGAGGATGATGTGGATTTAGATAGGGAGCGTGTCAGGAAGCGTGTGAGGAAGTTGAGCTCTTCGTCGTCGGAGGTGTCAAACATTGTCATCACCGACCCCCCGCAGAGCTCATCTTCCCCAAAAGTGAAGAGTGGTGGGATTCGTGTGCAGTCGGCGAGGTGGTTGAAGGATGAAGAGAAGAGGCATGTTTCGCAGCAGATGGCGCATGATTTGTTGGTGAATAAGTATGAGAGTTTGAAGAAAGTGAAGGATGAAGTTGTGAAGGAGTTGGATGAGTTGAAAAAGAAGGAACTGAAGTCGAAGGAGGTAGCGGATGAAAATATTAGAATGAGGCGTAGTGTGACTGATTTGAAGAAAAAGACCCGAGAGTTGGAAGAGAAGAATGATGAGTGTGAGAAGAGGGCGAGTGCTGCGGAGAGAAGAATGAGAGATGCAGAAGCGAAGTTTGAGGAGATGATGAAGGAGATGAGTGTGTTGAGAGCGAGGAATGTTGAGTTGGAGAGGACTGTGGCTCGGCGGGGTGATGAGAGGCAGGCGTATGAGAAGTTGGAGCGCATGAGGGATGAGTGGGAACGTGTGAATGAGGATCGTTTGTTTGAGTTTCACATCCCTATTCGGGATAATCATTTGGCCGGCGAAGTATTGGTAAATCAAAGCCTCGACGAATCAATAATTTGCTATAACGGCCATCCGACGAAAAAATGTTTGCACGCCAGCCTAAGAATGCGCGGTCACTTACACAAATTTTCTATTCGGAAGCGCGCGAGACTGCCAAAGGATGGCTAACTTTGTAAGTGAAAAGTAAATAAGATAGTATATCCTATTCTAATACATATCATTTTCATTGCAGATCTTTGCCCGCCTTCACCACCCCATCACGACACTCCCGAGAACGAACCATCGGCTCTCTTAAGGGCCACCTAGGGGCAAGACATGATAGAACCTCCACGCGGTTTGCCCTGGGCAGTCTTCGGACTGGCGAATACTATCATTAAGTTGAATCTGCTATCAGTCAACTTGAACGTTGCGTCGCGTTAGAGGGGTATATAAACCACTGCCTCTCATTTCATTTCATTTCAATCATGCAGACGCCGAACAGTCAAGTCAGCTCTCCTCGCGGACCGCAGTTAAGGCCGCGAAATTTATTTGAGGAATTTGTCAGGCTAGAGGAGCAAGACAGAGTTTTTAATAATCTTGCTCGGATTGGCAATCCGATGACAGCAACTGCTGTCAATCCAACGGAATGGCGCAACATTCCACTTTTAGCCATGTACCAGCTAGTGTGGAAGTCGACAGTGCTACCAAAGAGAGAGTCAAAGACTCTCTCAGCAGAATTGGTAGGGTGTAAGATGACGTTACTCCCGAGAACGAACCATCGGCTCTCTTAAAGGGCCACCATGGGGCAAGACATGATAGAACCTCCACGCGGTTTGCCTTGGGCAGTCTTCGGACTGGCGAATACTATCATTAAGTTGAATCTGCTATCAGTCAACTTGAACATTATGCAGTCGATTGCTATCCCTGAAGCATTCTGATTCGCTGTTGAGCAATTCATTGTTGAAAACCCTATATAAGCCAGAAGATTGTAGCGCTTCTCATTCAATTTCAAGTCACGATGGAAGCGACATCTGCCAACAGCATTCCCGTCTTCATCGATGAAGACAACGCCATTCCCGAGTTCGTCATCCTCGACGAGTGGGATGAAGAGGATGAGAAGAAGGGGAAGATCGAGAAGATCGTTTGGACGGATGAGGTATGGACTCCGAATACCACTCGCATCCGAAAGGTGCCAGATGCACCAGCACGACCTCGGCGGTATAGGGTCTATGACAACCTAACCGTCATACCCATTGACTATTCCAGCCAATAGTCAACTTAATTGACACCATTGACACCGAGAACGAACCATCGGCTCTCTTAAGGGCCACCATGGGGCAAGACATTATAGAACCTCCACGCGGTTTACCCTGGGCAGTCTTTGGACTGGCGAATACTATCATTAAGTTGAATCTGCTATCAGTCAACTTGAACGTTGCAAATGAAGTTCGGTGTAATACTTCCTTTCGACGGGCGTTCCTGTAAAGGGCGGCGGTGAAACCCGTAGCTATGTATACCGCAAGGGACATTCGGCAATGGTCAATCTTGTTTAACCTCTCTGCGTCATGTTTGCAAGTGATTGCCTCTGTCTCAACGTAGTATGCATTCGCGCCAGGGCGACATTTAGCCAACTGTCGAAGGTTGCCTAAAACTTTCCATTGCATACGTTATGAGAACCATGAGTTCTACCTGTCTCTATCAATGAGACGAATTGATGAATGGAATGAAATGATAGGACACTCACGCGCCACACGCAACATAACACACTTCTCTCTTCCGTAGTCTAACAAGCTCTTTACACATGGATCGCAGTCGATTGCTATCCCAGAATCATGTAAGCTATCTTAATTTTATTTGACACTATTTCATCTACCATCATCGTCCATATGAAATGTTTTAAGATTTACAAGTTAGACTAAGCGTGCTACTATTTCCAAATGAAAAAGTATACATGGTTAAATCATCCACTTAAGCCCATCCGTAGTCTAACAAGCTCTTTACACATGGATCGCAATCGATTGCTATCCCTGTATCAGAAGTGTAAGCTATCTTAATTTATTTGACACTATTTCATCTACCATCATCGTCCATATGAAATGTTTTAAGATTTACAAGTTAGACTAAGCGTGCTACTATTTCCAAATGAAAAAGTATACATGGTTAAATCATCCACTTAAGCCCATCCGTAGTCTAACAAGCTCTTTACACATGGATCGCAGTCGATTGCTATCCCTGTATCAGAAGTGTAAGCTATCTTAATTTATTTGACACTATTTCATCTACCATCATCGTCCATATGAAATGTTTTAAGATTTACAAGTTAGACTAAGCGTGCTACTATTTCCAAATGAATATGTATACATGGTTAAATCATCCACTGAAGCCCCATTCAAGTAAGTCAGTATGAAAGCAAAGATAATACGAAATAAAAATTTATTATGGCATGTATTTCAAAAGGTCTTCATCGTCAATATCGTCCCAGAGTCTGGCTTCACATAGATAACAAAAACAGTTCAGTTGCTTTAATCGTTCTTCCACTGCGAGCCTCACTTTGTCAATATACTCCCACTCCTCCATAGTTCGTGGCTGGGAGTTAGGGGTGTACCACTCCCATAATTGGTGGAGGAATTTCGTGCTGGTGATCTCCATCACATCCTCAGTATCGTACTGGAGATACTTCCACCTCACGCCTGTTAAGTCGGGACACTCCTTCTCACATACACTCTCTTCGTTGTCCGCTGGTAATAACGTCTTCTCTACCTTCGTTGGAGCGTTTGGTGTTGAGGATGGAAAAGAGAATTTTGTGTTTGGTGTTATCGGAGGGCTTGTCATGTTGACTGTGAATAATAACTTTGAAATGTTTTCTAATTCTTAAGTATCAACAAGCAACCAATCAGAATGAACAGCCAATGAATGATGAATATGAAAGTATATATGTAAAGTGACATTCGTGTCATTTCACTCTGTCTTTGTGACATATAAGTGAAGTGTTCTCTGACGAATTCTATATTTGAGGCGTACAAGTAAACTGCTCTCTCGTGAAGTCTCTATCTTGTTGAAGTATCAACCTTAAACTCGATTTCGTTGAAATGGTAAGTTGAAAATTTCTTCACTCATCTCCGTCAAACGTGTGGTTAATAGCATCTTCCTCAATTTCAGCCATCAACTTCATCACCAAAGCCCTCCCTTCTCGAGGAAAGTTTAGAGTCGTTGAGTCAAGGTAGGTTGCAACAATACACTGAGACTTGAACAGAGATGATAGAATGATTTCTCTTTCAGGTGATGTGAGTTCCAGCTCAGGACTCTCGCGACAAGGCAACGACTGGGAATGTGCCGACTGCGGACATATGTTTACAAGGAAGCACAGTCTCCTTCGACACATCAAACAACGTGTGTGTCAACGCAAAGGGGCGTCAATCTCCGGAGGTGAAGTTGATTCTGACGATGACATCTCCTTTCCTTGCGATTTGTGCCCTCTTTCTTTTGATAGTCACTTTCAGCGATCTTCGCACAGACTTCAACACACGCATGCAAATGATCACTACACCAACGGTACCTCTACCATCTCCCTCATTAATGTTTCACATAATAATTTAGTACGCGACTACTGCATGGAGTCCAATACTCAAATAGTAGATTTTCCTGAGTGGCTCCTTCAAAATTCTAACATTATTGAAGCGCTCTTCAACAATTTAGACAATTTTAGAATGAAGGCGCTCATCTACCTTAAACTAAAATATATTAAGATAGATTTTCAAACGGGTCAAGTGACGGAGAGAATACAGTTTCATGTTCCTTCCTCTTCCGCAACCGAAGTTGTAGACTGCGAGTCTTGGCTAAATTTTCACATTCAATGTTTAAAATCAAATGTAGATAAATTCAATCAACGCGACAGCGCTCTCATTTTTGATGGTGTGGACTCAGCCATATTCAAAATTTCACTATTAGAAAGTCATGCAGCTCGAGGTACATTTAAACTACCAAAAACGTTGTATAATAAGAAAGCTGTCATCAATGTCGATTGTAAATCACAGTGTTTCAAATATGCAGTCCTATCCATCCTTCACTATAATGATATCAACGCGCACCGAGATCGCACCTATAGCTATAGACAGTGGGAGGATGAACTAGACTTTGAAGGTTGTGATAGTAACAACATGAAAATCAAAGATGTAGAAACGTTCGAAAAACATAATAAGACTAAAATTGTCGTTCACGTGTGGGAGAAGGGGTTGAAGGGTGCCCGCTATAATTCACGTTCAACTTGTTATGAACGTGTAGTCAACCTCTTATTAGTAAAACAAGATGATAGCGAGGAATGGCACTACCGTGGTATTACCAAAATCTCTCGCTTGTACACTCACTTGGGGCACTCTAAAAGAGGTGAACATTTTGTATGCGACCGCTGCATCCGCTCCTTTTGGAGTAAAGATAAATTTGAAACTCACTATGAATGGTGCAAGCGAGGTAAATTACAAATGGAACGCATGCCCAAAGATAAAATATTTTCACATAGGGATAATGGTGACGAATTAAGTCCCCTGCGTGTCATTTACGCAGACATAGAATGCTACATTGATGATATCATCCACAAGCCAGCAGCCATATCCTGCTATGAAGTATGGCATGACCACTTTAGGAATAGACAAAACAAAATGCATACTTGGCAAGGTGAAGATTGCATTTCAAAATTTCTAGAATTTCTCGATAAAGCTGCTAAATTTCAACAATCATATGATTCCCAATTGCAGCGTAAGTCACTACATATGTCAGATGAAGACAAACAAAAATTTGAAAGTTGCACATCCTGTCCTAAATGTCATAAAACGTTTGATGACGATAAAATTAAGAAAGTGCGTGATCATGATCACATCACTGGTAAATTTAGAAACGCACTCTGCTCCAAATGTAACTTTTCACTTAGGTTGAGACGTCGTGTACTACCCGTCATTTTTCATAACTTTAAGGGCTGTCACAGTCATATGCTCATAAAAGGAGGGTTGAGCCAGATGAAATCGTGGCAGTTTAATGTAATAGCACAAACGAGAGAAAAATTCATGGCAATGACAGCAAAAGTACAAGTAGATAAAACTAAAGATAATAAGACAGTCTTCTTCGAAATAAAATTTTTAGATTCATTTCAATTCATGTCAGCGTCACTAGCTTCTCTCGTTCGAAATCTCAAGTTTCTTCCCCATAGTCAAACTTTGAAGAAACACTATCCAAACTTAACGGATGAAATAATCACTCGCAAAGGAGTCTTTCCTTATGCGTATTTTACCTCAATGTCTAAACTAAATGAAACAACCCTTCCTTCCATTGACAAATTCAAAAACGATTTGACGGGTGAAGATTGTCCAGTAGAGGACTATGAACATGCTCAAGAGGCATGGTTAAAATTTGATTGTAAAACGTTTGGCGATTATATAATCGCTTACTTAGAATTAGATGTCATTTTGCTGGCTGATGTCTTTCAGGAATTTCGACGAGTGGCATTAGAAGAAGACAAATTAGATCCTGTCCACTTTGTCAGTCTACCAGCCATGTCCTTTAAATCAGCCTTTAAAATGACTGGTGAGACCATTCATCTCTTACAAGACCCGGAGATGTATAATATATTTAAGCGCGGAATACGCGGTGGTCTCACATTTGTAAATAAACATCATATAAAATCTGAAACAGTAGGTGATGATCATATCCACCTAAAGTACTATGACCAAAATAATTTATATGGCAGTTCACTGTCTAAACCACTACCTCATTCCGAGTTTAGTTGGTTAAATCAAGATGAGCTTGAGTATTACTCCAACCCTTCAAACATACTGAAGATTCCAGATGAAGGTGATTGGGGATATTATTTTGAAGTGGATTTGATTTATCCAAATAGCATTAAAAATAAAACTGCTGATTTCCCACTCGCACCTGAATCTGGTGAAGTGACTGAAGATATGTTTTCACCATTCATGTCACAATTTCATAATAACTTAATAGAGTGTGGACATCCAAGGTACAAACCATGCCGCAAACTTTTACTCACCCAATATGATAAGAAAAATTATCTCGTACACTTCTGCATATTAAAATTCTATTTAGAAATGGGCATGCTTTTAAAGTCAGTTCACCGCATTATCAAATTTAGACAGAAAGCCTTCCTCAAACCCTACATAGATAGTAACAGTCAAAAACGTGCACTCGCCCAAAATAATTTTGAAAAGGATTTTTATAAATATAAGAATAACAGTCTATTCGGAAAGACCATGGAGGATGTTGGAAAACGTATGAATTACAAACTAGTCGTTGATGAACAAAAATATCACAAATTGACCTCATCACCTCTTTTCATTGATAGAGACATCATCGATGAGGATCTTGTAGGTGTTAAAATGATAAAATCAGAAATTGAGTTGTGCAAACCCATCTATATTGGGCAAGCCGTTTTAGATTCTTCCAAGCTTGAAATGTATCAACTCTTCTACAAAATATTAAAACCATGCCCTCTCGTAAAAGAGGTTCGCTTGCTGGGTGGTGATACAGATAGTTTCTTTTTAGGAATTACCACTCAAAAAGA
Organism: Prostheceraeus crozeri; assembly: GCA_907163375.1. Classification (NCBI taxonomy): domain Eukaryota; kingdom Metazoa; phylum Platyhelminthes; order Polycladida; family Euryleptidae; genus Prostheceraeus; species Prostheceraeus crozeri. The sequence continues at coordinate 10,691 of CAJQUW010009069.1, read as the reverse complement.
TTTAAATTTTAATGAAGTAGGCAAGTCATTAGAAAAATATTTCGACACATCTAACTACAATCCCACTCATCCACTCTATTCCATACAGAATAAAGCCAAACTTGGTTGTTTTAAGGATGAAACAAGAGGAAAGTAAATAGATGAAATGATTCTCCTCCGTCCTAAAATGTTTTCCATGAAATTAAAAGAATGTGCAGATAGTATTAAGCGTGCTAAAGGTATATCAAAATCCATTGTTCATAAAATGAAACATCGGTCCTATAAGAAGGCCTATAAAAATAAAACTATAACGTTTGTCAATATGACAATCTTAAAATCTCAAGTTCATACTGTAAAAACGTACACGTTCAAGAAACGAGCACTTTCAGCATGGGAGGATAAGAGGTGTTGGATAGGACATAACACATCTCTTCCACATGGACATCCTGACACAAACATACCTCCACCCAAAAGAATAAAACTCACGCCACCACATTCAGGAGATGTATTGACATAATCAACTTTAACTCAGTATTTTGATGTTGCTTTTTGTAGATATACATGGTTGTTTTATGTATCGCATGAGATCGTTTCTTCCTTGTGAATATATGCCTACAGTCAGCCCATTCCTTCTATATCTGTGAAAAGACTTTTTCATATACATATTTTTATTTCAATAAACATATCACAATGACTTCACTTTGTTTTCCGAAACACTAACGTTATGAGGGATTTAGTATCTTTCACATGGATGCACTCTTGTAAACCATTGGTAATTTTGATAGCAATAGAGGGTATAGTTTGTTTGACGACGGGATGATAGAAAATAGATTCAAACATCTTCTCGACTATTCCATATGAAGCGTCTTTATCATGAATGAAATCACGTAAAATGTATTCTTTTTTCTCACCAACAGAAATAGGTAAAATCAAATCACTTTGAATGTAAAGGTGCTGTTCATGTTTATCAAGTGTCATTGGTGTTTCTATACCAATCGTATGCGCAGCAGCAAACACAGCTTGTAGCATTGAAAAACCAAAGAGTTTTTTCAAATTTTTACTCAATTGACATTGAATGTCATCGCCCAGTTTCAGAACAACGCGTTGATTTTCAATTGAAAACGAAATGTGGTGTGTCTTTACATCATATTTACTTTTCATCACATGCTTCAACTTCTGTTGTATATATGGATTTATTACATGAATGAAGCTTTTAACTGTATTGTATAGACACGGCATTGTATTGATACTAACTTTAGTTTCTTGACAAGATTGGTAAATTTTCTTGATGCGATCACCATAGATGTCCACCCACCATTCATCATTAACTGAATCAGCTTTAGTGTGATATTCATGAGAAGCATAACCCCAACCGCTTCCAATAATAGGCGATATATGTCTTACAAAATGACGCAAGGTTGGAGAGAAATAAACTGTAAGTTTGTCATTATATTTCTGAATAACCAACTTATTTTTGTCCGCCATAATTTTCTCTCCATACTTCTTACCCACAGTCTCATTCCATCGTTTTACTAACTCAATAAGTGATAAAGGTTGAACACCACGCTTTTTCAAAATGATGCGTTCTTCGCATTCTACAACATCTTCATCAAATATTTTAAATCTATAATGAAATTTGTTGATTCGATTTGAATAAACTTTTTTAACATTTGCAGTAGCAATTGACGTTAGATGTAGTCCATGACCAAAACCAAGATGTGGATAGAATTCACTATCCAACCTCAGCGTAAGACCTTTAGTAAAAGAATGAAAGCGGAGGAACTGTCTCCCACTCCAATGATAGATAGTAAACTCATAAGCTTTCTGATTTTTATTCTTCATGATGGAAGTAATACCACTGTTGAATGCCTTAATAATTTTCTCATTCCCAAATGGTTCATAAGAATCTGATTTTATCTGAATCCATTCATAGTTCCACTTTCCATCTGATGTTAAATTGTATGGGAACTGAAATGCATTATTCATCGTTATTCCATCATGGGTGCGAGGAGTCAATATCATTTCTTCCAAATCATTCACATTCTGAATATTGCTATCATAGCAAATACTAGAAACGCCAACCTCCCATTCACCTTCTAAATGCAGTGGGCGATTTAATTCTACTCGATAGTCTGATGGTTTATTTTTGGGAAATTTATTCATAGAAGCATTACTGGGTAAGTAGATTAGAAACGAGTCCTTATTTTCACTTTCCATATTATTCACATTGGAAAAATATATTAGCATACTTTTGCATTAACTCTTCATTCGGAAATGCAGTGTGATACTTGTCACAGCATCTTTATGAAAAGGAATCAACGCACCAGCATCGTCATAAATGGCAATATCAATTTGTGGGATGTAGTTTGATTTCAGCTTTGTATAATGAACTTTCTTGAAAGTATGCTCAGATAAAATACTGCAGCTTTTTGGCTGGTATGGTATCATTGCTAGCAATGGAGTTTCAACATCTCCCACACGTACATCTTCACCAATATTGGAATATATCTGAAAATAGTTAATACGACGCGATAGCGACATGTCTGCGCTAGCTTTGGTTACAGTACCACTTTTAAAGATATTTTGATCAAAATCCAAAATGTCCATTAGAGTTTTATCCATAATTAGTTCAATACCTTTTCCACTTATAGTGAGAGACAAAGTACCTTCTTTTTCAGAAAATGAAATATGTTGCTCATTAATCACTTCATTTAAATAATCTACAACCAATTTAACCGAAGTAATAATGCGAGGCATCAACACTCTTGTTTCATGTAAGATACCACCTAAAGGCTCTACACACTTTCTGTATAAAGATACGCTCCATTCTGTATCAAATTGATTTGACCTTTCACATGGTAAATGTTGCATATTAAATTTTCCATGAACAGCTGCAGAATGATGTCGTAAGAACTGATGAAAATCTTTTGAACAAACTAATACTAGATCATCATCATTTAATTTGCTTATTGCAATATGATTAGATGATTTGATATAAGTCAATGTTGCCACTTGTTTACCATCAACTCGAAGGAGATAATTAAATTTCTTCAATAATGTTTCAGGAGTCATGTTTGTCTTTCTTGGCTTAATCACAATCTTCTTCACCAACGTCTTCTCATTTTTTGGAATAAGATCTACATAATAAGCTTCCTCTCGATATATTAACTGTTTATGACCACTTATGTGGTAATTAACGTTATAATTATCATAGCTTGTTAAGGCGCTAGCGAGGTAGCCTAAATCATTTCTTAAACTTGGACTTAAACCAACAATCCAATCTTTCTCAACTACATGATGTACATAAGTATAATCATCATTGTGCGGAGTAAATTGGACAATATGTTTACACGCTTTATTCAGGAAATCATATATAAACTTTTTACATAATAAGAGATCTTTCTTTGGCCACTGTGGAATGTATACTCGGCAGCTTATTTTCACATTGGTAAGCAGCTGTACGTCTCATATTAATAGTCATCACCTCATGATCAAAAGTATAGACACAGTTGCTATAAACAAGTTGAGTGACACCCACTTCCCAATTTCCATTTAGCTGTTGTGTAGAAATGGGAGTAGAAAAGAGTGCGGCTCGATTACTAGCAAATCTCTTTGTAGCCACATTGCTAAGCAAAATATGATAAAACGACATTTTTATATTGATGATCTGCGACTTTGCATAACATCATGAAGACTTGGATTTTGGACTCTCTACAATATATCAGAGTTGATCGTGATGGAAACGTACATTTCAAAAATTCTCATGGTCATACATCAAGAGGTATTACATTAACATGGCGACAATTTGTCAACCTCAATGATATCATGAGGGATTTGGAATATTTTGAAACATTAAGATTCATCTCCTTGGGTGATCAAGTTTGGCTTCAACATTACAGAAATGAAATTCAAATCTGCCATTCTCATTCCGCAAACTGTTTCTCATTTCGCAAATACAATTGGGAGAAGTATAGAAGATACATACATCGCTCCATCATGACATTTATTCGTCGTGAGTTCATCGCCCTACTATGCAAATCTTAATCAGACATGACTACCACGCACCATGAGTTGGAAATTAGATTCCCTACAACGTATTGAAACGGATCATGATCGAAACGTCTATTTCAAAGATTCAACTGGAAATGTGAGAAGAGAGTTTGCTTTATCTTATCGTCATTTTCAATCTCTACATCATATCATGAAGGACTTGAAATACTTCTATATGAAAAGACATTCACGTATTGGAAATCGCATCTGGTTGCGCGTCAACAATCGGCGAATTCAACTCTATCATTCCCAACTTCTTACTAACTTCACATTTCATCAAGGTAGTTGGGAAAAGTATAAAAGGAAGGTACATCGCTCAATTTACTCATTTTTTCATCATGAAGCGCCATCGCTACACCATCGTCAACATTCTCCGTCGCTTCAGACTCTACACCAAAATCGATCTCACAACATTACACCAACACCTTCCAAACAGCAAGTATTACCCGGGCCGACCTCAAATGTTAGTGGTGAAGATGAACAATTCACGGAATCTTCAACTCTTCCCAAATGGGACTGTACAGATTCTCGGCGCCCTTTCTCATTCATCGGCGCAGTCAATGCGCTTAGAGCTACAAAGACTACTACGTCGGATATGGAAGAGGGAGAGGTGTGTGATGTCGAATCTGACTGTGGACAATATGGTGATCTCTACTCAATTGAGTGACAGTCTATCATTTTTGAAGATTCGTACCAGCAGTTACAATTTGTGTTATGAACCCGAACTTTTTCCTGCAGCTCTCATTAGTTGTTGGTTACCTGTGCATGTGGCAATCTTTCATAATAGTAAAGTGATCATTACTGGACTAAAATCTCATGTACAAGCAAATGTGATCCTAGACTATCTCATTGAGTATGTACGTACCCAGCGGATTGTAAAATAAAAAACAATTTTTCCAACATGATGTTTTTATTTCAAATCATGATAGAACTTACAAATCATTTTTTCATTAGAGGATGGATTACATGAAAAGTTTTGAATAATAGATGCAAATCGAGATACATGTAAACGTTTTAAGATGAAGTACAGTACAAAAGCACCACACGTTGATGAAAGTGGATGTTGTAGTATGCGTTCATTTCGCTGATATTGACGCGTATGTTTTCTCAACCACTGCTGTGTTGGTATATTTGGAGGTTGAGCAAGAGAGTCAAATAGTTCACCACGTCGGTCTTCTCCAATAAAGATCGCTTTCCAATGCTCACCGCCTAAATTCTGCGAATGAGTGTTTAGCACAATAAAGATGGGATAGTGATTTACTGCAGGTGGTAAGGTATCGAGTGAATAGACATTATCGAAAGCTTTCAACGTCGCTTCGTCTGCATTACGCTGCACTTTAGTCTTAATATCGTCAGCAGTCAACCAACTCATTAACGATTATACTGAAGAATCACGTCACGATACTTTGTAATTTCAATATTTGAATCGAAGACTGCATAAATTAATACATTGATCGTCTCAGGTAGTGTTCTTTTGAACGTCAAATCCAAACGAATATTATGAGGCACGTTCGCTTGACGATAGGGGGCACTAATATCAGCAGTCAAATCAAATGCATAAATAGTATATCCACTCTTAAACTCTTTCATAGTGAGTCCGTTGGTGTCATCCGTATTGTAAAAGCCAAAAACATCCATAAAATCAACATAACTGCGCATAAATTGATCCGCAGCAAAATCTGGTTTGTAGGGTGGACCAGGATGACTCACACCATTTACACGTAAAGCAATTTCACTTAACTGATTGTGTTTAAAATTGAAAGGATTCTTCTTTATATTACCATTAAATGCATCATTTTCAACCATTGCCACCATGAGGAGCTTCGGTGCTTCCGATGGAAAGAGGCCATCTTTCATGAAACTCTTTTGATCTTTCGGAATTGTAAAGGTGAGAAGCTTTGTATGCTGAACGGGGTAAATGGCATTTTGGCGGTTAAGACCTTCAGCATGTCCTCTAATGACACTTGCATTCGGTACTACTCGACGAATGTAAAGTGCAATATCTTCCACATGAATTCTAAAATTGTCAACTTTAGCAAATGCATTCAGCGCAAATTCAGGCTTATTCAATGTCAGCTTGAGTCGCATGCTGGTATTACAGAGTAAAAATTTTGACTGTCTAAAGAAGTCTAAATTCAGCGGACCATATAGCTGACATACTTTACTATCTTTAATCATAATAGATCGCTTTACAAAGCCACTGTTTGTTTCAACATCAAATTTTCCTGCTTCATCTCTGTACCATCCCATGGCTTCCATATGACTTTTTTGTGCTGCTGGATGAAACTGTGATACATGATTGAAATATGATTTATAGGGATAATCGCTTTGACCACCTTCCACCTGCTGCTCTCCAATCGTTAGAGAAACATCGCGAAGTAATGTAGTCAATGGTAAATTGTTCAGCCCAACTTTATGTGTATCGTCAATAGCAGTTCCATCTGCTTGCTGAATTCTAAACCTCAAATCAACCATCGCATAACTCAAATCTATGTAGTCATCACTACCACCAGGAATAACAAATTCAATGGGGCCAGCATTCTCAGCTGTTCGAGGATGATAATCTACAATTCTGGAACTAAGAATATCTGTCTGTATGGCTTGTTGATCAAACAAACAAAAACCGGAAGTTTTACACTCCATGATTAGAAGTTATAGCAGCGTCGTCGTTTAGCGCCTGATGAATGATTAGAGCCTCTGCGACGTTTGCGTGAATGCCTTTTGACTGAAGATCGCACCTTACCAGCTCCGCGATGTTTCCTCTTTCCTTTATTCAATCGTTTAGGTGATTTCTTTCCTTGAGTAACACCAGCAAAGGTCTGCTTCAATGTTTTTAAACCGCGTTCCTTCCCACGATTCAACAAACTGCTCTTAAAACTTCTACCTCTGGAAAGATCACTAGCAACATCACCAGCAAAGCCAACGGCATTACTTAAAACATTTCGTTTTAAAGATCTACCGACATTGGATATGAGAGGTGCTACAACAGATTTCAGTGCACCAAGTATGCTACCTCCACGTTGGCGGCGAGCGCCGATGTAAATTTGTCCTCCACCACTTACATAGGAGGGTCGTGAATAAAATGAGGCAGTTGGATTCATAGCTCAAACCCTAAACATTGTTAGTTACAACTTTGCATGAATCACTGTCGATCACTTAGATGAAAGATGTCGGCACGACGCATCCAAGAGTTCATACTTGAAGGATAACCAGTCCATTTAACAAGACACCATTCTTCACCTTGCCGTTTTTTACATCGAATGATTTTCTCTACCAAATATGTTTCACTTTCAGTGACTACCTCAATCTCATCGCGGTAAAAGCTACCCTCAATTTCTTCATTATCGTAATCTTTCAACTTGTAGGTGGTTGGAGAGTCTTTTTGATTAATCCTTGATACTGTAAATACCTCCTCTGTCCAATTCAGAAGGTACCCTTTAGCAAAAACACTTTTCACTTTTGAGATACGAACTTTATCACCAATTTTCACATCACTTTTCACATGAGTGCGTTTACGTTGGAATGATTCGCGCACTTTATCTACATTGTCAGCATTTACATCTACTGGTCTGAGTCCAATAGAACGATGGATAGAGTGATTGTAGGCATGGAGTGTATCTTGTAGAACCTTTGTCCAATTTTGTGTCAAGTTGGCAGTAAAATGTCGCCACAAGCGATTTTTTAATGTGCGATTAAAACGTTCAACGAGTGCAGCTTTATAAGCACTCTTTACACTAAACAACTCAATGTCATGCCTCTCAAATAATCTTCTCACATGCTGATTTTCAAACTCTTTTCCTTGATCACGCTGAATTCTTTTTGGAATCCGACCTTCTCGAAAAATTGTTTGGAATGCTTTTGCTACTCCTTTCCCTTCTTTAGTTTTAAAGGTTGAGCCCACGCATAACGCGAGAAAATATCAATGACGGTTAAAATAAAATTATTACCCGAGTTATGTTTTGAAATGGAGGCAACATCGCACAAATCTGCTTGCCACTGTTCATCGATGTCATGAACAATATAATGGCGGGTGCGGTACTTCTTTTTCGCTTGTTTGTGGAGTGTATAGGTAGCCTGACCCTTTAACCATCGTTTCACTTGTGATTGTGGAAGACCACTCGCTTTTGATAATTTCTTGATAGATGCAAATCCTGCCGGATGTTTTACATCATAATAGATTGACTTCAAACGTTCAGTCGATGACGACTGACTCTTTTTCCTCCTTCTCATCTTTTTGTTTTCTTGCCTTTCTACATTTACAACAACTGCAGCATTTAGCTTTAGCGGTTTTGCGATCGTGTTCACATTCCTTAGGGGTTTCATTATGAGAGCTGGCGCAGCAAGTGCAAGTGACAACGACATTCACCTCTGGCGGCTCATTACATGGCAAGCAACACATCTGCTTCATATTAATAGTCTGAGAACATGTATTTCCTGGGAGGAGCTGTTTTACGTTTTCCTTTTACTAGTTTTAGTGGCGATGTAGATCTACGTCGAGTTCTTCCTCTTGTTTGCTTAGTGAGTGAGGGAGGGGATGTAGCAGGTGACGCCTTAAACCAATTTGTTGGCATTTTCATCGTCTGAAGCATTGGAGCAGTAGCCACTGTTGAATCAAGTTCTTTCAATGTCTCATTATTCAAAGCAAATTTTTGTACATTATGCTTTTTCAATAGTTTAAGAAAGTATGACCAACCAGGTGGAACATAGCCCTGACGGCGCTTTCTACGTGTCGCATACTGAATCAAGTCTTCATAACGTGAAGCATCAATCACTTTATTTTCATCTGTAATGATTTCTCCTCTATCATTTACATTGAGTTGGGGTTCAATACTATTGAAAAGAGATATGGCATGTGCGCGAGATGCTAAAGGTGTTGCAGTCGATACAGAGTCACGCATCTTATTCTTCAAGTTTTTCAATTGCTCAACAGTTTCCGATTGTAATAATACAGCACGATGTGGATCTTTGATGTGAACATTTTGCTGATAATCTATTTCTTTCCTATACATTTGATTTGCAAGAGGTTGCTTTACTTGCTGCATGGCAGTCAATTGTACATATTCATCCTGAGGAATAACAATCATGCGAGAATAAGAACTCATAGTTTGTAGATAATCATGGGAGTTTTCAAAATATCACTTCGAAATCTAAATTCTTCCGGACACTCTTGCGTAAAGTCAATGAATAAGTAACCGTATGGTTTTTCAGTAGCTGCTTGAAAAATTTCAATTAAGGCTTTTGATCCTCTGGGTGCAACTTGTCGCGCTAAAATTTCAAATTGACTTTTATCTCGCGGATTCTTGAAAATAGCATAATAGTGTGTATTCAGGTTTCGTGTACGAGCTTCTTTTCCATCAGGAAACAAATTTTGCGTGATATAGATGATAAAGCACCTTAGTAATGGGTAAAAGACCGTTCCAGGACACCATAAAATCAAAAAAATTAGTATCTTTAAAAACGACATAAATTCATAAATTTAGACCCTTTTTTCAGGTTTTTAAGACCTAAATTCATGAATTTGGTTCATTCAAAAAGTACCATTTTTTTCAAAAATGGTACTTTTAAAAACGACATAAATTCATGAATTTAGGTCTTAAAAACCCGAAAAAGGGTCTAAATTCATGAATTTGGGCGTTTTTAAAAGTACCCAATTTTCAAATTTTTCAAAATCTCAAATTTGAGAATTACAATCGGGCGAAGCGCGAAGCCCTAGAACCTTCGGTTCGATTTTCACCCTTAAAATCATGACCGTTCCAGGACACCGAAAAATCAGAAAAGTTAAGAATCTCAAATTTGTGAATTACAATTTTTACCTTGAAAATCATGACCGTTCTAGGACACTGAAAACCCGGTCACCGAAAAAATCAGAAAAGTTAAGAATCTCAAATTTGTGAATTTTATCCATTTTTCAGGTTTTTAAAATATATCATGTGACTAGCGGGACATCGGAGATGTCTTCCAGGGCTTCGCCGTTAAAAATATTTCTTTAAAAATGGAAGAAACAAAAATGGAAGGAACTTCAGAAATGAATGAAACAAAAGTGGAAGGAACCTCAAGAATATATCCTTCGTTATCTCAATTAAAAATAAGTGAAATGGTTCTCAATTATTATTAAGATTAGAGCACTATGATAAATTAAGAAGACGCAATTATTACTTAGTCATTCTTCGTTATTGTATGCTCAACATTATTTAAAGTACTAATTGTGTGAACTAGAAGATCATTGTAACTCATAAACTCAAAATTATTCAATGAACCCGTACACTGGCTGATAATTGAAGAGAGACAGAGATTGAAGAGAGAGAAACGTCTAGCAGCTTTCCCCTAAAATTATCATGCTATATCTTGTCATTTCAATTTACCCATCGGTAAACTTTTGACATTTCAACTTACGCGTGCGTAAAGTTTTGACATTTCAATTTACCCCTACGTAAATTATTTTCAGAATCTGTTTTCAAAATCTATTTTCAAAATCCATTTGCAAAGTCTATTTTCAAATTCAGTTTTAGAAATCGATTTGCAAAATTCATTTAGCGTTTGCCAAACACATACGGGTAGTAAAGTACTTCCCATTGTGAAGACATGAATAGATTAAGCACATAAGAGTGCATTGACAATAAAAGCAAATGACAATAAAATTCTTCTTGTGAACACAGAACGCA
>CAJQUW010009068.1:0-164687 GCA_907163375.1 Prostheceraeus crozeri | reverse complement strand
TTATCGACTTTCTCCCTAGAATTAGATCATTCATGCATCTGCGTATATGGATAAATATCCATTTCTAGAACTTTTTTTGTTTCGATTATCAAAATTAATATCACTAACTCAAACCATGGATATCTATATAGTAAATTACTATATAGATCACTTGCTGTTTCTGAAAAAAGAATGACACGGTCAATAAATAGGATCTTATAGTTTTTGGATTGTATGGTCGAGTGTCTCGAGTGTACACTCGACTATACAATCCAGAAATTATAGGATCCTATTTATTGACCGTATCATTCTTTTTTCGAAGACAGATTTATTTGGTCAATGGCGAAAATTGTTATTAAGATTACTTACTACATAGATATCCATGCTCAAACGGTTGATGTCGCAGAAGTAGATGGCATTGTTAATTAAGATAGTGATGTCAAATTATGCAAATGTCAGCTGCTTTGTTGTCCTGTGTCGGTTGATAATATCTTTATCTATAAAAGTAAGGCCGCTCTTGAGGTATACTGCTTTTATTGACTAGCTATGGTAGATATAAACCTCGCCTATGGCCAATGAAAAGTAGCTATAACTATATGATGTAAGCTACGTATAATAAACTTTGCATGGTTTCAAAATTTTGTTTCAACATTGTTTTCAAGTTTGTTTTTATAACCGCACTCTTTAACTATGTTTCTAAACATGCCTCAAATACATGTGCATGTGCAAATTATCAAGATCCCTGTAATTGATGAGTATGATACAGAATGAATAGTAGGCATCCTTATGTTGTATTCAAAGCAAGAACAGATAAATATGCCTTGACTCGACATTTAGTAAAATATTTAAATTTGGGAAAGCCAAGTGTCGGATGGTATGTCTGAAAGTAGTCATTTTTTATCATCAAACGATATATTTTAAACTTTTAATCAAGGCTATCCTCAGGTTGAAGATAATTAAATGTACATGTACATTGCATTCAGGTTCTCACGACAGACTATGGATGATTCATATTACCGCGTATTTTGTTATCTACACAATGTCTGAATAATGGTTGCAATATTCGAAATCCTTTCAAATGCAATTTTACAAAGTGAAATTGTTACGGTTGATAAAAAGGAATAGACTTGTATGAATCCAAGATGCTCAATATATTTTAAATCTCAAGTATTATCTCAACGGACAAAACACATTGCGACCTGGAGCTACTTTGCGATTTATTCATATACTCACTGTTAATCATCAGTTCAGTTCTTATTGATTGATCTATATCTTCATGTTTTCATCATTAACTTGTTATACTTGATTTTATTCATTAGCGGAGCTTTTCTTTGTCAGTGATTCAAAGATGAATATTACAGTCAAGAATTACCTAACAGTACTTTTTAAGTAATCAAACTGCTATGCGAAGCATCATAAGTCAGCGACTTTAATAAGATGTAAAAAGAGCTTCTATTTCTATCATTTGAAGTGACCACAAAATTACATAACTTTAAAGAATCGGTAGATATTCATATTCCACCATCAAACCCTGATGATGATGCCCTTCTTAGGCGTCTCTACGACAAAACAAAGAAGATTTTCAATTCAGTCCAACCTCGTGCATTTCATGATAATATCAGTAAGGAAGAATGTGAGACAATAAAGGAACTTCAACAATTGCCCATGGTATATCTCCCAAGTGATAAAGGTACAGAATTCTGCATAATAGAACAACAACGATACATTGACGACGGAGATCAACATCTCGATGATCCATGCACATACAAGAAGGTTAATATTAAAAATTGTGACGCAATCGAAAATAGAATAAACTCTGTATGGACTAATATCTGTCAACAAAGAAAAATACAACCTTCAACGAAAAGAAGTTTCGTGACCAAGCATTCTGACTTACCTGTTTTTTATCACCTAATAAAAACGCACAAGACCGCTCCAACTTTGAAAATTCGACCAATTGTGGCAAATGTGAAAGGACCAACAAAGAAAATATCATGGCTTCTTGTTCAGATTCTCAGTCCACTCTTGCAGTTTGTGCCTGCACATTTATACAATAGTCTGGAGTTAATTGAAAGAATTCAGTGCGTTTGCAACGATCCTGCTATACTGAATGACTACTAATATCCCTGCAGCTTCGATGTTGTGTCACTATATACCTCAATCCCAATACAGGATGCAATAGCGAATGCCATGGACAAATTAATCGATTCAAAGCAGAAATTCTACAACCTGAACAGTCAAGTTATTGAAGAACTGCTGTCAGTTACTCTGAACAACACTTTTTTCTGTTTTCAAGATGACCAATATCAACAAATCAAAGGTCTACCGATGGGATCCAGTATCTCCGGACTTCTCGCCATCCTATTCTTAGACACAATCGAAAAGAAAGCATTACAATCTTTTCCTCATTGCAAATTATTTGCTCGATACGTTGATGATTGCTTCAGTCTGGTGAGAAACGAATCAGACGCAAGAGAACTTCTGAACATTTTAAACGAACAGCATCCTGACATCAAATTTGAACTGGAATTGCCAAAGTCAAATAAGACATTGAACCTTCTTGATTTCACAGTTGATCTAGATAGCAGCCAACCAAAATTCACCTTTTATAAGAAGCAGGCAAAGAAGAACATTTTCATGAATTCCAAATCAAGTTTGCCAACTGCAATGAAAGAATCAACCATCAAAAATGAAGTGAAGCGAATACGTGAAAGGTCCACAGTACAGGAAGATGAAGATAGAGCACTGACTGAGTTTGAGCGAATACTTGGACTAAATGATTATGACAATCCAATTCATCAAAAGTGTAACCAAACAAATTCCAAGAGAAGGCGCAAAAATATGAACAATTATCCCACGTTCTACATGTCAGTCCCATTTGTATCAGATTATGTCAACAGAAAGATTAAAAGAGCTTTTCAGCATGAGAAAATAAACATTCGCCTTTATCATCGCTCGAAAACATTACAACAAAAACTCAAGAGACCAAAACTGAAACACACGTGCACAATGAAGAACTGTCTTATGAAAAATGACAATTGTGGCAGAAAAATGGTGGTATATAAGATCCAATGTTCATGCGGTTCTGTCTACATTGGAAGTACAGTGCGTCCCTTACACACAAGAATTCGAGAGCACTTATTTTACAACAAATCCGCCATCTATGATCACAAGTTCATCTGTCATGGCAGCCTCAGCACAGAAATTGTGTCACATGCTAAAGACGCAGTAGATCTTCGTCTCAAAGAGGCACTCATAATCAAGACAGCCCAACCTGACCTGAACAGGCGTGATGAAGGACAAGATATCTGTACAGTGGTATATATATATACATGACATTTTCATTTTTGAAAACAATTTTATATGGCTTTGTACTCCATTTGTAAATCTTTTCTACTCTATACTTTGAAAAGGGCTGTGACAGCCGAAATATAAGTATTAAATTAACTCATCGAGTTATCAACCAAGCAGCCTCGGCTACATAGACGAATTTGTCTTTACTCGTTAGATTTAAAAATAGTGCTGCTCAGAGAGAATTTTGATATTTTGCTAACTTTAAAGAAAAGAAATAAATTTCGGTAATTGTCATAAAACAATCATTAAATAAATTCTCATTTCATTATGAGCGTCTGAATTTTCTCTAATGTACCGCAGTTGTTTAGCTAGTAGCTGAGTTATTAGAATACTTAAAACTGATCACATTCACAAATTTTCAAGCTGAAAACTGTATAGATGTATAATTTCACCGCATGAAGTCCTACTCAACGCACATTTCATCGAGTTGCGGTAACTTGCAGGATCAGATCACTCTAATTACCTCACTGTTCAGTAGTTTCAGTCAATGAACGGAACCATTGCTTGAAGTGAAAATGATAATGAATAAAGTAATGCATGCTGCAATTTTTAACAAATCTGATTATTTAATTTCAGATTCAGGAAGAATTGCAAATGAGATGAAACATACACAGGATATGCTCGGCGACATATCATCAACGAGCAGTATGGAAGCTTTACTTCAAACTGGTCAAAATCTTCTTCATCCGTCCTCTTTGCTTGATCATCAACGGTTACTTACCGCAGCTCGTCAAACAAAAGTACGTTTTGGACGGAGAACATGGACTTTCGAGAAGTTGTGTCAAAGAGTAACGATTCAAACTGCTGTTACTCGGACATTATCAGTAAGTCCTTCATGTTAAAAATTTATTGCTGATTCCACTTTAATTTGACAATGTAGTTTTTAACATTAAGTACAGCGACCATGACGTTTATTACGAAACTAGTGATGATGTTTTCGCATGGCGTCTGTTTAGGTTTGGTACAGCTCCGTCGTCATCATATACTAGTATAGTTCCTGCCTTTGTGAAAAGATGCCTCATTGTAAATAATCAAAAGTAAAGGAATACCAAGTAAATTTATAATAGTATGATAACAAACTATTTCCCATTATTTTCTGTCTTCACGAAGCTATCTTCAGGAAACTAAATATTAGTGTTGCAGATCTTGGTTATCTTATCATTGACTTTGGGAGAAATGGAGTGAAGCTTGACAACTCATGCAGGACAAAACAAGATGTTCCGGATTGCAGCGCAGATGAAGAAGGAAAGGACTGACATGCAAGGCACCCACTTCATCAAAGATGTAAACAATGCAATCAAAATAAATGAAAAGGAAGTGAGAGAGGTATGGAGAAGTTACTTCGACCGAACATCAAACGAAGAGAACTCCATCTTTCTGAGCGAAGTTCCTCCAGTTGAAGGACCCATCGAAGATATTTCTCTGAATGAGGTGAGGGAAGCTATAAAGAATATGAGAAACGGCAAAGTTCGTGGCCCTCCTGGTGTGACCAGGGATATGTTGAAATTTACTGCAGATCCTGCCGTGAGAGAATTGCATGCCTTATTTCAAGAGATCATGCACACGAAAGTTTGTCCTGAACAGTGGTGTAACAGCCTAACTGTTGTGTTGTACAAGGGTAAAGGAGACCCTTTAAGGTGTCAAACATACCGTGCTTACGACTCCTGAAACACGGTATGAAAATCTTCGAAAAAATTCTTGACAATAGACTGAGGAGCCTGGTCAACATCGGTGAACACCAGTTTGGGTCTCGTCAATGGAAGTCGTGTACTGACGCGATTTTCGTCAGCAGAAGATTCCAGAAGAACATCTAGAACAAAAAGAAATTGTTCCACATCTTCGTCGACCTCCAGAAGGCATTTGACCGCATCTCAAGAGCCGTCATACGATGGGGCCTCAGACGATAGTGCGTCCCGGAAAGTCTGATCGAAATCATCATGGCTTTGTATGCTGATCCCAAGTCAAGAGTTTGTATTGCTGGTGGGACATCGGATGAATTCGGTATAGGCATCGGCGTTCATCAAGGATCCGCTCTCAGTCCCCTTCTTTTCATCCTCGTGATGGAAGAAGCTATTAAAGATAGTTGAAGAGGTGGGCTGAAGGAGCTGCTGTACGCGGATGATTTAGTCCTTACGGGCGAAAGCAGGGAAGAGGTGGCTATGATGTTTAAAGAATGGAAGGGGATATGGAAAGCAAAGGCCTGAAAGTGAACACCCAGAAGACCAAGATGATGATCAATGGCAGCAAAGAGAATTCCCCCCCGTTCTATCGAGAAGATTCCCTTGTGGTTTGTGCGGCAAAGGTGTTGGGGTCAACTCTATTCTTTGTCAGCAATGTGAGAAATGGTGCCACAAGCGTTGCAGTGGACTCAGGTCTCTCAGCGGCATAGTGAATTTTCAATGTCGTACTAGTGTCCATGGCATCAGAAATGCATTAGATGTTGAGACATGTTGGGTGGACGATGAGGAAATTGTAATCGTGAAAGAATTTCACCATCTTGGTGATGCGCTTTGCTGCGAGGTTCGTGCTAGAATCGCGTCAGCCTGGCGCAAATGGAAGGACATCGTCAGTCTGCTCCCGCCACATTCCACTCAGGTGCCGAGGTAGCGTATACAACTCTTGCATCAGGCCTGTACTTCTTTACGGTGCTGAATCCTAGAACCTCACTCAACAGCTGGTTCAACAACTCCGGTCATGTGAAAGAGAATGCTTCGCTGCAAGAGTGGCATTTCACTGTCTGATCGGATCGACAGCGCTAGCAGGTGTGGCCTCGCACCGTTAGACGAAGCAATCAGAGAGCGAAGGCCTAGGTGGTTCGGTCATATCAAGCGTCGAAATATGGATGAACCAATCAGACAGGTGCTCGACGTGATGGTCGAAGGTTCTCGTCCTCGTGGAGGACCGAGGAAGACATGGCTCCAAATTGTCAATGAGGACATGGTGGAGCTGGGAATATCTGCGAGTGATGCTGAGGACCGTTCTCGATGGAGAAGTCTCACATCGTCCAGCTCTCAACAGAATGGGAAAAGAAAACGAAGATTGGCTACATCGATATCAGACCCGATGATATTGATATCAAGCTTATTGCCTATCATGATGTGATTGTTTGAGCATTGAATTGTATGTTTAGAAACCGATGATTGTTTATTTTTCGTTTGTTCTTCATTTCTCTCTCTCTCTCTCTCTCTCTCTGGAGTTTTAGCCATCCTATATATTGACACTATTGAACGTGCTTTACAATCAATATCCACAGTTCCACTCTTTCGTCGTTACGTTGATGATTGCTTCTTGCTAGTTCATAATCAGGCAGAAGCGCTCGATTTATTAGATAATTTCAACAGCATTGATCTCAACATCAAATTCGAAATTGAATTTTTTCTCAACAAGATCAAAGTCTAAATATTCTCGACTTCAATGTTATTTTAAGAGAAGGAACCCCTATATTCAATCTCTATAGAAAATCTGCAAAGAAAGGCATTTTTGTCCATCACCGATCACATTTATAATCATCAATGAAACATTCCATCATAAGAAATGAGCGCAGATGCGTCAACATTCGTTGTACTTCTAATGAGTCTAAACGAAAGCATGATGAAAACTTCAACAGAACGTTACGTTTGAATGGTTATCCTGATCATGTTATCAACAACAGCAGAACACCACCAAATATAATCAGAAACAAAAAGCTCAACCATCTTTATCTGAAACTCCCGTGTCTTTGTGATGAAGTTGACTACAAGCTAAAGCACCTATTCTAACAAGAAGGATTAAATGTACGAATAACACACAACACCAACACATTGAGAAACCATCTTCAACTCAAGCAACCACAAGAACGTAAAATGACAGAATATCCGATCAAAAACAACAAATTGTGCCATCGCAGAATGATAGTATACAGACTTACATGCCGTAGCTGTTCTTCAACTTATATTGGTAGCGCAAAAATACGACCACTGCACATGTGCATCAAAGAACAAACGAAAAATAAGGAATCATCGGTTTATAAACATGCCATTCAATGCTCAAGCAATGACATCATGATATCGTCATCGGGTCCGATATCGATGAAGCCAATCTTCGTCTTCGTGAAGCAATAGTAATCCAACAACAGCAGCCAAACATCAGGAACATCTATGGTATCAATTCATTTACGTGTTTAAGTAACAAAAATCTCGCCCACAGTCGGTTGCATGCTCCATGGACTCCTAGATATATAACACCTGGACTGAAACCTGAAATTCATTTATGCACTAGACGGCCGGTTTGACTCAATAGCCTTTATTGTTAAGTATTAAAATGCGAAAATTTCTGAATCAGAAACAATGTCACAATTGTTCAATTTTGTAAAGTTACATCGTCGACGATTACCGAAATAGTGAATGATCAAAAATGTCTTCATCTTCGAAATATCTGATTAGTAATAAAGTATATAAGTTAACTTTTGCATATCAAAATTTCGCCAAAATTTGGATGGAATGCATTTTTATCGTATCATTGATTTCTCATTGAGATGCATAGAGCTCTATTCATTCGAATCGGCATCTTCGAATTATTTCCACGCCCAAATGTACCACGTTTTAGATGAACGATGTGGACTTTTTAGCTGTTGCTCCTGAAACCACCGGGACCACCGGTCAATATTATCAGGGAGTATAAAAAGGATGATAACTTCATAGTTTTAACTTAGTAGATTTTCAAAAGAATATAGTAGTAAAAAGCTTTCCACTAAAAAGCGATGACAATAGTCAAGCTCATTTTAATTCATTTGCTTCATTTGATATAGTAAATATTCCATATTCAGTGATAACGATGACAAGTTAGTTGCAACCCCATGTTCTTCCGATTTCCAGAAACTTCAGCTTACTTTTCTTTAGACACTTCGTTTTCACTTGACTAATTACTTTCCACCATCGACAGCTATTGAGTCAAACCGGCCGTCTAGTGTATAAATGAATTTCAGGTTTCAGTCCAGGTGTTATATATCTAGGAGTCCATGCATGCTCTCAGAGTCGAACGTCCCTTAGATATCTTAGATCATAGATGTCCCTGCAAACATCAAGTCCAAATGTGAAACGGACTACTTGAAAGAATTTCTATTCCTCCAATTTATATTCTCTTTTCTCTAGTAATCATTTTGCATTTGAATTTTATGTAAGATTTGTTTGTCAATGCATGGACTTCTAGATAATAGTATTATCCTGAAGTCCATGGTCAATGATAAGATAACTAAGTTCTGTAACACTAATATTTAGTTTCCTGAAGATAGCTTCGCGAAGAAGAAATAAATTAATTGGAATATATTGGAATTATACTAATATAAGCTTACTTGGCATTCCCTTACTTTTGATTATTTCCTGTCTTGTTGACGTGATGGCATGTCAGAATACCTTCCTCATCAAATGAAATGTTCAAATCAGCGTTGGCATGTTGCAGCTCTCTATTTACTCTCACTGTTTACTATTCGCCATTTGATTAAGTCACTTCCTACTTTATCTGACTACACAAAAAATGAATATTGTTTACTGTATCGAGGTCGCACTTGCACTTGAATTCGCTTGTGATTTGACGGAGCGGTCACTTTATTTTTGGCAAAACTGGATGCATAAACACTGGAAAAAACGCGAAGTTGCAGCACAGGTTTGGCGATGTAGGAAGGCACTAATAAAGCCAGGGATTCATCTATGTATATCAATGTCCCATTGTGATAAACATCAATTTCCTGAACTAGAACAGAAAACAGATAAATGCGGCAAGAGGTTGGCGAACATAGAAATTGAAAACGCATAAGTGATGATTGAGGTCAAGATCTTCAAAATCTAGATTCGGCTCGATAATGATATATCAGCTATATTATAGCGATTAACATAATTGCCTTTAATTTCCCTGCAGACTGCTTCTCCTCGTGACGGGATAGACAAGGGCATCAATGGAAGATTGAGTCATTGTCTCCAACGCTCCAATGACCGCGCCATGCTGCTTCGTTTAGGGACATTTGTTGGAGCTCAAGATCTTCAAGACTCAGGAGTTCCTTTATAGTTTATTTTCCATTTTTATTTGCGTCTGTGTTTGTCATTAGTTTTCTATATACAGTATAAGTTCTTTTGTACTTGTATAGTTTTGCCAATTTAATGCAGATATTATAAGAAAAATTAAATCAAAATGAGCACATTCATGAAAATAATGAGTTAAGTGAAAATGAGCAGTATATCAGAAATATGGAGCAAGGAAAGGTAAGAAACATGTAATTATAGTAATAGGCGAGAAATAAAACAAGGATTAGTGGTATTTCTCAGGTAAGTAAGCTGAAAAGCAGTTGAATCGAAGTGTAGTAATTAGTAGTCACAAAGCTGCAAATCAAAATGTACTAAGGGACGCACATGATGGCATGAACAACATGAAATATGAAAAAAAACTCTAGTCCATTGTGCCAGAAGTCCTTATTTTCCGTTTGAATCTTCATTTCATAGGCATTCTCACTTTCGCTGATTTCTCACTTAATGATGCATTTTCGATTGTCTTACAGGATTTCTTTCACAAGATGACACCATGCCTTATCATAACTCCGCTCGATTGCTTTTGGGACGGCGCCAAAGTGTTAGGACCAAGTCGACCAGCAAAATTAGCTGCGTAAGTATTGTATCCAGATACAAGTATCAATTTCAAAGCCATTGTGCAGTCTAAGATAAGATGGGAATGATATAATTGTTTGCAGTCGTAAGTCGACTTTCAATCTCACCACTTCCCAAGGTATCAAAGGAACTTTATTCTTTCAAGTGGTAGCCTGGGTAGGCCGGGCTGTTTACTTCACGCTTCTTCGATAACTGTCAGAAGTATGCAATTCTGGAGGTATAATAATGTGATCGTAAGATGAAAGAATGCACCGCTAGTTTCGCCTGACTATCACGACCTATGTTTGCATTACCTGCTGAGGGGCTTTGAGGAACGCCGATCTGTGGCCTTTAAACGGTTATGTTGAGTGAGGGAGTTACACAAAGTGAAAGGGAAGTATGAAGATGACCGCCTAGTGTCTTGTTTTGATGAGGGGTGTGAATCAATTAGTTTGTGCTCTAATTACACTCCGCATGTGAAAATCAATCAGTTCCGAGGTTGCTGATAAATATGACAACACCAAACCGGCGATACTGACCGCCGAGTCTATACCTTGATTTATTAGTCATCATACTGCATGTTTGGTCGCTGAATGACTCGGTGCGCGCAAGATTGTAGACAACGCTTTGATTGATGAGTTCACGGAAAGTAATTGAATTACTGTGGGGATGTTTGCTCTATTGACATTTTTAGCAACATCTTAGACAGCTCAAGATTCAGCATTCAACTTAATGCATCCCGGTTCTAGAAGTGGTGTGATAAATCAAACGATAGAACACGTATTCAGACTGATGCAGACACAACTTTTATGACTTCGGGGCAACCTTGCAACTTACAGAACATTTATATTCTCAATGGAGTCTCAACTTTTATTTAATCGTCTTAATTTATTCAGCTTAGACTTACGAGACAGAGAGTGTTCGATAAGTTGCGCAATAAAGCTCATTTAACTAAAATCAGTTAAAGCTGTGTAATGAATTATCTATGAATGAAATTATGCAAAAAATGTTCATTTTCTAGACCATCACATAAGCATATTGAATTTTAGGTGGAGAGAAGAATTGCAAAGTTGAAAACATAGATGAAAAGTGTCAGACGAATAGAACTCTTTAAAGTTAGTCAGTTGTTATGCTTAGTTCTTTTTCGTTTTCAAAATGCCTGGCTTCTCCCTTGGATGCTAAAATGCACGTCCATATTCTATACTGCGGAAAACACTGATGGTCTAATATATTCCCGAATTTTAAAGTGCCGATTCCTTTCCGGGGCCCCCTACGCTTAAGTTTCTGTCGAGCGCCTCTTCTTGGCATTACATTATCTTGTATCCGATCTGCGGAGCTCTATGGCGGAGGATTTTATGAATGCCGTTCTTTTCATTCGCACTAATTGGGAGTGAAACTTCGTGTGCTAGTTGTTGAGAGTCAGGGTGAATTGTTAAAAATGCAATTTTTTGATTGTTCACTTTTTCTCCGGTGTCAGTGTCGTGCAGTTCGATCTCTGGTGTCGTGATCAACCCGGTCTCAGTGTCGGTTGAAGAGCAACACGACACCGTAGCCCTGCATTAAACCTTAGTTACAATGCTCGGCTTGAACAACAAGAAAAATGCTGTAATTTTAAACAGAGCATCAGTTCACTTGTTTCTTGCCACAACATACCTACAATGTCAAACCAAGGCATCTTCACCATACGTCAGACAACATGCTGTCGCCTCTTACAGGGAATGCGGAAAGTCTTGATTTTTCTAGTCTTTTGAGATAAAACCAACATTATTCTTCTTCATCAAGGGAGCTGCATTCACCTGTGCGAGTTTGTCGTTTTATACACAAGCATAGCACGCGTATCAATTTCTGACGTACCGTTTGCGTGTATATTTCAATATTAATCACCAAAGCTCATCAAGTTACGATAATATAAAGCAATCCTATCCAGTCACAACGATGCTCTAGTTGAGTTTGGACATTTCTCAGCTAGACAATTGACATCCCAATGTACGTTTTAGGCTGCTGAGTCACCGTAGTTCTAAGATTTTCTTGGTGATGCTATTTTAGCATTTCCTTATTTTCTATTTGCTTTAGTTAATTTGTTTGTTTTTGTTCTCTTTGTTTTAACTATTAGTATCAGCATGTGTATCATATGTATCATAATTGCATTGATTTCATATAGAATACCAGCCACTTATGGTCGAGCGTCTATGCCGGGACCCACCCTCTGGACTTAGCGCTCAGGTTCGCTCCGGCAATATGCGACCACCTGGGCGTGAGCACACGAGCAAAATGCGACCAGGCAGTTAGCTGCTGACGACTGGCTATTACTATATTTGCTTTAATACTTTTCATAACTATCAGTATTGCAGCTTTTTGTGAAGGAGCAGCACTTGTTAGATGCTGGTTTTCATTGGATTGACAATGTGATTGATGGCGTTTTTTATATCGATGTTTCACCGAGCCTGAAACTTTGATCTAAAGACTCATTTGGTGAGAGACAATAACCATAAAGAGACAAAGGATGAAGTCCAGCCTGCATTATGCAATTTTATTGACCCCAGGGAGGTCATCTCGACATGTCTTAGACGCTGTCAAGCGTTAATGCTTAGATTGATTGTGACACGCTGGAGACAATTCATCATGCTGTATAATGATATGATAAGTGGCTAGTTAAGATCTGATAGACAAATACCTTGCTTTGGCCCTGGTGATGCTAGTAAAATTCCGGAGAGAGCACTTGTTTTTTTTTTGCTGTCATAGACATTTATCATATATGTGCTTAAAGACATTCAGTCAAGCGATGTTCGAACATTTAATGTCTTGTCTACCTATGTGGGAACGTGCCACCTGCCCTCCTAAGGCAAACCATAGATTATATAACATAAATTCTTAACTGGAGTCATGTGCAGTATGCAGGTTATTTTTGGGAATGTCCCAGCTTCGATGTTACGGAGGAAGTCTGGCAGAACAAAGAGCTTTTTGACTAAACATGAACCCCACTGTGACCCCACTAGATAGAAGCCTACAGATTCTATTGTCCTGTTCAGTGATAGGCACAATGTCTCTTCAATAGCAGTTCAGTTTTCATTTTTAGTCAGCGTCTCTACCTGTTGAATTCGTCTCTAGTCAATCTGCTGCGTTATCAGTGGACGCAAAGATTGCACCAGGTCGATTTATTCTTTCTCAGCTTCATCGGTGGTCATTAATCACGCCAGGAGAAAGGTGAGAGCCTTGCATTCGCTTCCTACTCTAATGTTGCAATACACTCGCACTGATTGTCAAGTCTCCCACGTGGTCGCCATTGTTATATTCATAGACTGCAAGCACAGACTGGCGTAATACGATTCTGTAGTAGAAACATACCAAAGTCTTGCTTCCGTTAGATTGATAAACAATGCGATAGTATTGGTGCTGTTTACTCAGTGACTGCCGTCATTACTGCATGCTCTTCGTAGATTGCTTTTGATCTCGGTAACTCCGGAAATAAGAAGACTGTCGTAACATTTCGTATGCACTCATAAGAGTGTTACAAGAATTTCTTAGATCATGCGAGTGTTGCGGAATACGCAATAGAGGTGTGTGGTCGCAAAAATGTTTATTATTGTATTTATTATTCCGAAGAATACAGTCGAAAGCGTTCTCGTCGTCTGCAATCCCTGTCGCCACATACATATGAGCAATTCCACGTCAACATTTAGGTGAAAATTGGCCTGTCAGATATTGATTGTAAACACACTTTTCCGAATCTGATGTTGAATTTTTCGCTTGAAGTCGATCTAAAGCTGAATTATCAAAATTTTCGTGAAAATTCCATTTTTTGAAGTTACATTATTGTTACGTGAATTTCATTATGAATTTTTTTTCAAAGAGAGTTAATTATGTTTCTTTTCAACAGTAATAATTTCAAATCAGGTAAAAAATGATAGAAAAAATATGCATAGATTTATTCTATCATTAATTCATGCTGAGAAATTTTACATTGTAATCGAATTAAGACACGACACGGTCAAAAAAATTCGAAGGATCCAGGAAGCGGAAGATACCAAAGTTAAACAACTACCCTAGTGGAGAATCCTGTAAATAATTAGGTAATTAAAATTCATGAACGAATGAATGCAAAGTAATACTAACTACATAGAGTAACCTACTACAGGACAGAGTTGGGACTGAAATACGTATAAAGGCTAGTCGACTCAACTTAAGACGGGACGGGAAATGAATTAATACTTATCAACGATTTTATTTTACCATACAAGAACTGAAATAAGAGTTCTTCATGGACCTGACGAGAAGCTAACTTAAAAATAACAAATGGTGAAAATAAGAAACCAAAAAAAACCAAAATTAAGTTTGCTATGTATGGAGTCATCAGGGAGGAAACATGTGGCTGCATGAAGCAAGGTTTCGGCCCCTAACCTCCAACCTATACCACATGGCGGAGCCATGCCAACCATATCGAATGTACGACATGGAAGGTCTCTCCAAGCCTGAGGAAACATAGCAGAACCTAACCGAAAAAAAATTTTTATTTTTAAAACACATGTAAAAAATGTAACGTTATTGCGCTTCAGAGCGATTCTTTAATCTGTAGGATTATCTATGAAGCCGAATGTGGCATAATCTCATATCCTAAGCTAGCATCAGTCACTTATGATGGAATAATTGTGAAATTGATTTTCACTCGCGTCATAAATGCTGCATAGAATGTAACGTTATTACGTTTCAAGCGTGATAACGTTACACAAGCTACATTTTATCATTTTCTACAATTATCCAAGGTTTCAAGAGGAACCTCGAGAGCATCGCGACATAAACTTTGATAAATTTCAAATCCTATTTTGTGTATTTGATATCTATTTATTTATTTATTTATTTACTTAGTACACCAATAAGTGCAATGAGCACCAAGGCAACACAGGAAATACATTCAGGAGGGAACAATTAGAAGTTACAATAAAACATAAAAAGCTTTCGTTTAAACTGTTTCACCGTTTCACTGTTCACAATATCGTCGGGGAGCCGGTTCCAGTCATCTATGATGCGGTGGGAAAAGGAGGATAGGCGACAATTCAGATTTGTTGGGTGGCGGAAAATTTTGTAGTTATGTCCACGGGTTCGGGAAACACTAAAGGTGAAGAAGGAATTAGGATCACTTGGAGTAAGGTGGTTACATATTTTGAACACGGTTGTAAGGTCCATAATCCGACGACGACATTGTAGTGTTGGGAGTTTCAGAGCTCTCAGTATTTCTTCGTAGGGTAACGAGGATAGGCCACGGATGCTTTTGGTGAATCGACGTTTTACACGTTCAATAGCCAGAATGTCTTTGTTCAGGGATGGATTCCAGACTGGGATGGCATATTCGAGGTGAGGGCGGACCAGTGTCTTGAGACGAATAAGCAGATCGGCGTCCCGAGAGACGAATGTCCTGAGGATGGCAGATACAATGCAATTCGCTTTCTGAACACAGGTCAGAATGTGCCGAGAGAATTTTAGGTCTTTCGAAATCAGAATTCCAAGGTCTTTGACATAGTTGGAATTATTCAGGAAACTTCCATCCAGACGGTAGTCCGAGGCAGGATTGCGAAATCCAAAGTGTAGAATGGAGCACTTTTGGGGATTGAGCGGTAGCTGCCATTTCTTCGACCAGGTGGTTGCAGCGTTGAGGTCAGCTTTCAAAAGTTCTTTGGCTTTCAGGGGATCAGTGCGCTTGATTTCGGAGTACAATTTTACATCATCAGCATATTTCAATAAAGAAGAGTTTGTCAATGTGTCATCAATGTCATTAATAAAGGCGAAAAACAGATCTGGGCCTAAAACGGATCCCTGGGGGACACCAGAAATCATGCTGTAGGGAGAAGAATGCACACCATCCACGACAACACTCTCAGTTCTATCCTCAAGAAAAGCTTTCAGAAAACATAGAAGTCTCCCTCCAATGCCCAAGGAAGTCAATTTCGAGAGGAGACGAAAGTGAGGGACTGAATTGAACGCTTTTTCAAAATCGAGATAGATGACGTCAGCCCACTGACCGCGATCCACAACAGATGTTAAATCCTCGAGGAATTCTAAGAGCTGGTGGGTACTAGACGAATTGGATTGAAAACCAAATTGAGAGCGCTTGATTATGTCATATTGGTTCCAGAACTGCCACAGGTGATCGCGAACAATCGACTCCATCAATTTGGAGGCAGTACAAGTCAGGCTGACCGGACGGTAATTCTCTGCCTTCTTGCGGCAACCTTTCTTATGCATAGGAGTAACCAGAGCGTCAACTTATCTAAAAAAAATAACTGGCCGTTTCTATGAATAACATCGTTACATCGCACGTAAACACGAAATTCCAATAACATATTCTGTATTACAGTATATAGAACAGTTTGGCATCAAGTTAGAGGATAAAATAAATAAAATATATCTATATGGTTTATGTAGATACTCCGAAGGTAGTGTCTGCATGCGTCATTTGTTTTGTATTCTTCATAAGTGAATCAAAAATAAATTAAAAAGTCCGTCGTAGCAACGTCACACAATATGCTATGAAAATCGAGTTCTAGTCGCTGCTCATGAGAAAATGTCTATGAATTGTAAGATTTAATCGAGACCATTATACCAGATAACCAAAGTTGAAATCACATTAGTATCCTAGTTGTTGGAAATAGGTTTGTGGATTGCCCTAGAAGTGGCATGTGCTGCATAGTTGAAGTCACGGAGTCAAGTCAAAATAGTCCTCGTGCGAAGTGGTCTTAAGTGGTTTTGATAAAACTGTCCTAGTAAAAGTTTCGGGTTAAATACCAATAACAGACGTCCTCAGCAACATCTGAAACCGATGCTTCTACTAAATTTTAAGCGGAAAATTAATAGTCTCTGAGTTTGAAAGTATGAAGAAGGCCTACTTTTACTGGTAGTCAGAGGCTATTGGTTTTCCAACTAAAATTTTAACAGAAACATAGTTTTGATGCTGCGGAGACCGTCTCTGTTATTCAAATTTTTGAGAGTTACCCTGGGATCGGTTTATTGAAGCCGAATTTTAGGACCATTTCGCTAACAGCGTTTTGACCAGGAGCCAGTCACACTTTGCCTTCAGACTGCTATCTCATTTGTCATGTGATCATGATACACAAGCTGAGTGGGTAATTATGCAACCATTTACAGAAAAACGCAAGCTGTCCGAGTCATAATAAAAAATGATTGCCCCTTGTATGTATTTGTGACATCTTGAACTGTAATCAACGCTGTTGTACTATCAACAGCATGTCAGGTCATTTCTACCGCGGAAGCGAGTTAAAAGCTCGAGTTATAAACAGACAAGTGTTTTCCGAAAAAAATATTGTGCATCATACCTGTCTGAAAGAATGTTTTCATCCATGAAAAATGTAGTTCCAATGCTGGAAAGTATCGGTATTAAATCGCTTCGTGGTCAACTTACGTTATTTCGCAAACTGTTTTTGAGATCAGTCACTGAGCTTGCAGGAATGCAAAAGTTGAATGCCTCGGATACTAATGCGAATCCCGATTTCAGGGGTGTTCTCTCGGATACCCTACGTGTATTCCAAATGCATCGAAGGCATTTCCTAATTTGCTACCTTAGATAATGTACGCCTCATCCGAGGGTGTATCTGCCGACGTAACCGCTCTATAGTGTTCATGCAGCACATTATTTAAAAATTGATCAATCAAAGTTTGAATTTAGCCAACTAATTCATTACTAATATAGTGTAATACGCACTAAATTATTGGCACAAATTGAAATATGTAGGGATGGACTTAAACACATGAACAGATAATATGTCTCTGGAATGCCGAGTTGTTCATTGCGGTTTTAGTTCTTAACTATTCTGAATTAAATGTGTCTACAGGAACTCAGGAAATCAATTTGAATGATGAGGGAAAACTTGCATTCATCTACTATTTCTCAAGATAAAGCATTTTCAAAACAACTGAAAGAAAATACCTTCATCACTACTGCCTATTTTTACAAGTAGTTCGACAGGAGCATCTTGCCAAACACCTGAAAACCCCGAGCAAGCATATGAGGACTTCAAAGTGTTGTAATGAGGCTGACTAGTGCATGTGAAGCCGAAATAACTTTCATTCCAGCCAAATGTAAATCCGGATTTCGTAGGTGTAACGTTATTACGCTTCAGCTGTAACGTTATTACGTTTCCTTCGTTAAGATTGTTACTAGAGTGGTGCACAAATTCAATTCCAACAAATTCTGTGATGTTGATATTATCTTCAATTTTGATTTCATGGTATAGTGGCATCAATCAAATCTTTCAATTCGCAGACTTTTTCAAATTAAGCAACCACGAATCGATTTTCATGTCAATTCTTGTTACGTTATTACGTTTGACCTAAATGAATTATTTCGTCACAGAGAAAGAATGGTAAAGCAAATAAAGCATGCAGACATTACTTTCAGGGAATCTGCTAGCCATTCTGTCCGGTATATCGACACCAATCTGGTACCATCTGCTACGAAAAATGTTATTGAAATGTAGCAAATGCGTGCGATGTAACGTTATTACGCATGGAATTGCTCATACTGTATATGCAAGCAGAAGTAGCTGTTTAACAAACTGCGACTTGTACCATAACATGTGAATGCACAGTGCACATTGTCCAGTGTCCACAGCAATTCTCGTTTCAGTGTGTGAACTCGACCAAAGAGCGTTTTTTGTATTTAAAACTGGTACAATTCATACTTCGATTGATCGAAGCTTGTACACAGCCCAGCAATCACTTCAAATGTGGACTACCAATTTAGCGAGTCATCGATTCCAATATTGCCGCCGCTAAACTGGGTGTGTTATCGATTCGATTTATTCAAACAAGAACTTTCATTAAAAAAAGCATTTTTCTGTGGCTCCGCCCAAAGTGTCTAAAATATATGAATGCATCAGCTCAGAGTCAATCTTCGTATCAGTTCTGCCTCTCATTCAATATCGCTAGCTGTGATGTATGTTTTGTATTTTATGGGAAATAGTGGAAAATGCGATTTCCATCACGAACTATTGAGTAAATATAGCTTTTCTGTGACATCTGCTTCTTTCGGACTTATGGGTACTAAAATGCCAGATGAAAACGAGTAATGTGCATGCAATGTTGGGTCAATTTTTCCATGGATGACGGCAATGTTGTTTAAACCTCTACTACAAGGAAGATGTTTATAGAAAGATGAAGAATATAGCAGTACAAGACACGGAACAGTGTAACCCAGGCTTGCCGTGAAACAAGATTTCTTCGTCCAATTTCCATCCCATTCCAGTGGAAATTCCCATAGGACATCCCACTCTCACGCAGGGGCGTAGCCAGAAAATCAGTTTGCGGGGGGCAATGTTCTGATGAATTGCGATTATTAAAACTGGCATTTAATTATATTATACAGTACCTACTTCCTATGATTTTGATTGACGTTCAAGGAATGTACATTTTAACACTCTGTATAACTTCATGTAGGCGCATTAGAATCTGAAGCTTATCTGAAATACCTGTTAGATAAAAAACAATTTTTATTTCATGATTTAGCTTCTCATTTACATGTTATATCCAAAATTATTAGATGAATGTTTCTATACCCTGGTCTGCATATGAATAAATAATCCAAAAGCCGAATCTTGTTAAATGAATTGTGTATGTTAACTCAAAATGAAATGCCTTTTTCGATAAGCATCAAGTCAACCAATATACATGTACAAAGAAATCGCTCTCAATATTTCAATGTATTTTTTGCGATAAAAATTCGATTATATACTGCCTGACATAAAAAATGCTCCACTCAAATATATGAACTTTATTCCACTCACACTCATGAATTATAAGATAGCATTTTATATAAAACATTATATTTGAATAAATGGGAGACATTAGTACCAAGTATGTCCTCCCCGCACTGAAATGCAGCTTTGAAGTCTCATCAGCATCGAGTCGCAAAGATGATCAAGCCGTTCCTGATCCAGCAATGACCTTTGATCGATGAGTGTCTCTGAAAGAGCTGTCAGTGCTGATGGCGGATGATCATAAGCATCTCTCACTTTCCGACCAAGTTCATCCCAATCATGTTCGATCGGAGACAGGTCGGGGGAGCGTGAAGGCCAATGGAGGATGCGAATTCCAGATCTCACTATCGCTGTTGTTACACAATGAGGTCTGTGTGGTCGAGCGTTGTCATCCTGGATTATGAGGTTGAGTTCATTTACCGTTGGGATGACGATTGGAGATATGATATTCGATAAATATCGCTCTCCGTTCAAGTTCCCATTCACAATGACTGCGACAGTTCGACCTCCGTACCAGATACCGGCCCAGATCATCACGCTACCACCACCATAGCGGTCATGCTCAGATATGCAGCAGGGTGAATACCTCTCACCAACCATTCGATGCACTCTAATGCGACCATCGTGAAAATCCAAAGTGAAACGGGATTCATCCGTCCACATCACTTGACGCCATTCCTCTGTGCTCCACGACAGATGCTGCTCACACCATTCCACACACTTTCGCTTGTGTTCGAGACCTGCGGAGAAAAAAATTGGCAGTGAAACAATGTCATTGTGTGAAATTCTCGCATTACTTACTTAGAGGAATTCTTACAGCAGGTCGGTATGACCTCAGGCCCGCTTCTGCTAGACGGCGATATGCTGTTCGTATACTGCATGCAATTCCTGCTGCAGCTTTCCAGCTGATGGCCAGTCGAGGAACTCTCTTAAAGCGATTGCGCTTTGCTGAGATAACCAACTTCCTATCGGTAGCATTGTTTGTCAATCTCGGTCTCCCTGATCCTTTCCTTCTTTTAACATTTCCATCATTGTTCCATCGACTCCACCACCTGCTCACATTGGAGTGTGACACACCCAACTTCCGTCCAACAAACCTACAACTCTTTCCACATCGTAGCATTCCAACAGCTATTCCTTTTGCAAACTCTGATTGCTTGATAGTGATAAAAGGTCGAATTTGAAATGCATCAACTATGCCAAAGATACCGACAATGGACAGCTGCTTTATATTAGCATGACAAATTTGATGCATAGACATCCTGGTCAGTGCAGTATGAAATAAAAGTCGTCCACTTCCATTGAGATTTTCTACATTAAGTGGATCGTTTTTAATGTCATAGATTATAGCTCTTCCATATTTCTAGAAAATAGTTTTTTATTATTTTCCGGTTGGCCTCTGCTACACTTAGAACTGAATAACTTAGGAACACTACAAAAAATGTGCGCCTACACGTTTATGGAGGAAAATTATACTATAAAGCATTCAGTTCTTTGTAGCGTTTTGAGAAGCTAGGCCCTATAGATTTAGTCCCACTGTTAAATTTGATGGAAAAAAGACGCATATCGTCGTTACTAAACTCAAAGACGGTTGATAACTTATTGCCTTTGGGTAAATATAAATATTAGCCTATTTACACTGTAACCGACAGGCGTGCAACCAAAAATACACCCGAGCTATTTAAGTGAAGATTTGAAATATTGATAATACGTATGCAGAATCTATACACTGTTTCAGATAAAGTTTTGCCAAATCATGTCATTTGACTTGTTCCACATGTTTCTTCGATGATAAATCTGAATATAATAGCATTAACAAATATGAGGAAAGTCGCACCTTGTAATCTAAGTCAGTTCGCAGTACTTCAGATAAAATACATGTCGATGTGCAACGAGAATTGTCAAGAATATTTTTTCAAATTTACATATGCTTTTCAACACTGTTTAAACGTTAGGGGGGGCATGGCCCTGGTGGCCCCCCCTTGTCTACGCCCCTGCTCCCATGTTAAGTCTGGTAAAGCCGCATGCAGATGTCGCCATTGCATGGTCACAGATAATCGAAAGTAGCCGAGTTCAGGATGTCAATCAAAGCATTTTACACGTTTGCACAATGCTCGTACTTACCTATAAATTTCATTCACCATATACAATTAAAAAATCTGATGTTTGAAATTTATTTATAGCGGCACTTAATGTTCTTCTTATAATCAAGGATTGATTAGCCAGATAACAATTTAAAGTGCATGATTTTGATTATCTTTCATGAATAACATCAGGAATAAGTTATTCGTGTGAATTTGGAAGTACCTTGATGTACATGTTCACCAAGTTGTTAAAAGAGATATAAATATACAGCATTTCAAATTACGTGAAATGCATGTTTAAGAACCCAAAGCGATATGACGGCTGTCGCTAAAACATCATCTACTGTGATATCTTATTTGTTATGTGCAGGGATTGGACCAACATTGCTGGTGCCAGCGCTGGCGTCAGCATGGTGCTGGCAACTGGGTCAGTAGAAGACTGCTGGCTATGGACAGTACCAATTTTTTACCCTAAGTTTCATGTGTTTTCCGTAGATCTCCCATGTATGTTTCGTAATCATCAAAATTGCGTAGAATATACGATCAGTGAATCCGCTGGATCCCGCACGTGTCGTCATGCAGGCATATCCATGTATGCAATCCATGCAAAGATTCTCCTTCGTTATGATTAAGTTTTCGCTTGTGTTTTCTTAATAGCATCTGTGGATAAACTATCAATTGTACGTTCTGAATTTATAAATGTGAAAAGAGATAGACTAAATACGGCACCGGTAACTGATGTCGTAGCTGGAATAAAATACATGTAATATAATAATAATAATATAATAAATAAAATACCTCTCGAGAATAAAATACATGTAATTTTGGAATAATTATCTTGGTGTTCAATAAAAGATGGAATTGCTTCAATTTGCAACCCATTTTAGATTATGCCCATCATCTAAAAGATTTGGTATTCGAAAAAATCGAAATCTTGCACGAAAATGATCTGTCGATCGTTGACTTCAATGAGTGGCCAAATCCGTATTGATGAATAGAGAGCACATTGCGTTTGAAAAAGATAAACACTTTAAGTCTTAACACTTTAACATGGAGTAGCAAATCAAACGGAGTGACTTTTTAGTGCATCGTGCACTTAGTGACGAAAAATTAGATACTGTCTCTGAAGCGATTCCTGAAAGAGAATTTTCAATGGACCGTCTGCCCCACAGCAGGTTGCGTGCGAATCTTTCTGCTAGAAATTTGACCAGTTGTTTATTCGCTACAACTTAGAGCGAATTATGATCGGTGAATGAGTAGTTGGAAGTGGTATTGAAAGTGAGATCTAAGAGGAAATCGTTGATCTTGATTGCTATTTGGAGGATGTTTAAATGTAGATGTCGCTTGTAATGAAATGTCATGCGAATATGCAGAATTATACTACCTAAATGTTTTCTGAAATGAAAATCCTTGAATTATCAAAACCCGCAGATATCATGATAATGATTTTTTAGCTTTTTCAAGATGTTGAAAGCATCATTGAATGATTGTAGTACTTGTTGTTTAAGCGTTCTGTGTGAGCCAAATTCGACATAACAAAATGCATGCATATTTACGTACAAAAATGTGCAAAATATTTGAAATGAAAAAAATCATGTTTCAGCGCTGGCGCCAGCACCACACGCTGAAATGTCAGCAGCCAGTAAGAACCTGCAGGCACCAGCAAATCGACCATCCTTGCTTATGTGACATGCAGGGACCATTTTCAGTACCGATAAAAAGAATGTACAGTATTAATAACTATAATTTCAGAAAGGATGACGTGAACATCGTAATTTTTGAGCTTCAAGTCCATTGCATCCGCAGAGTATGATCGCACCCGTTAGATTTTATATTGAATTTATCATTTAGATATGAATGATTTTCAGCGGAAATCTGTTTTCCACAATAACAGCTTTACAAAGTTTTCCTCACTCAGCTAAAAATTTGATCAAAAGCGTCATGATTTTTCCTGACTTTAGCATTACTGTTATTATTTTGCTACATATTCTGACTCAGTTATGTGTGGTAATTGTTTTACAACTTATTTGTTTCAAATCCGTCAATGCGCGCAGTTATTTTCTGTCTATTAAATTTCTATGATTGAAAATAAGCTCACTGATATCTCTTCTGTCTATATGCATATGTAAATATGTAGGCATTCTTTTTTACATCTACACATTTTTATTTTTATCTTGCGACAACTGCAGGAAAAATGCTTAGTGAAGGGTAGAGATCTCTATCTCGCTTTCTTGGATCTAAAGAAAGTTTTTGACAGAGTGTCTAGGAAATTGATGGAGCCCGCATTAAGAAGAAGGGTGTTGTAGAAGTTGCTTTCAAGCGGTAATGAGAATGCATGCATGAAGGTGCGATGTCTCTGGTAAAGATAGAATGATGCGTTTCCGGTTGGCTCACTATAAAAGTCGGTGTGCATCAGAGATCTGTTCTTTCGCCTTTCATGATTGCTGTTGTCATGGACGCAGTGACAAGAGGTAGTGAATGAGGGACAAACTTTGTGTATGCAGATGACTTGGTACTAATCTGAGAGACTCAAGAAGATGCAAATGAGAGGATAATAGTATGGAAAAGTGTACTTGAGATTAGTGGCCTGATAGCGAAAGTACAGAAAATGAAGGTGATGAAGTGCACTCAAAAAGCAACACCGAAGGAAGCAGGCAAATGTCTCTGTGAAGTTTGCGGTAGAGAGTTGGTGCGAAATGTGAACTTGATCCGATGTACTTCTTGTCATTACTGGTACATGGACGTTGTTCAGGTGTGTTGACAAGAGCAATAAATGACTTCAAGTGCAGGACGTGTGGAGATGGAGGAAGGCAAGAACTAGAAAGGTTTCGTTTGGTGGATGACGAACTGGAAAGTGAAAGCGGGAGTTCATACTTAGGAGACCATTTGAACAATGTTGGTGGTGACGAAAGGGCCATAATAGCTCGAATAAGAGCAGATTGGTTGAAGTTCAGGCGCTTTAGAGGTGTATTGTGCACGAGAGGTGTCTCCATGAGATTAAAAGACATGGTGTACAAGACGTGTGTTCTTAGCTTCCTGACATACGGAACAAAGACGTGGGCATTGAAATCCGTATCTTATTCACATACGGATGTTGAGATTGGCATGCGATGTCATCCTGACCCTGAAGCAAAGAATACACAGTCAGGAGATAGCAAGTAGACTGAAAGTGAATGATCTGGGTGAACATCTGAGACAAAAGAGACTGAGGTGGTACGGACATGTCATGCGTCGAGAGGAGGACGAGGAGGTGAAGAAAAAAGTGATGACACCACAATCACACGAAGTTCAAGGAGAGGCCGACCAACAAAAGAGGTGGATAAGTGTGATCGAAGAAGATATGAAGAGGAGAAATATGATCAAGGAGTTCACTACAGACTGAGATGAAAAGAAAAGAAAGGCAGTGAGAAGGCTGACCAAGCTAGCGAGGAACTTACACCAGTATAAAAAACTGATTGATAATGATATGTTATACATCGGATGAGTCTTGAAATTCAAATGTGCATGCCGTACTGTGCTTGTAGTTCAGTATTAATAAAGTTAACTTCTAGCACATAATTATCGCTTTTTGCAATTGCATTTTATTTTCACAATTCTTTATTTTTATTTTTCAACACTATTTGAATGAAAATCGATTCTTTGATTAATAATTCATTATTATGTTGACCTTGACAAAGAATTTTGAAATCAGTAAAGTTACATGAGTAATCACACTCTAGACGATGGGTATAAATGCTGGAATCGACCTCTTGTGCTCGAGCACCCTGCCACTCAATCGTTTGTGTGTCTTGCCAATATAAGATATACTCTGATCAACAAAGCAATGAAATTCATAAATGACACGAATCCTTCAACGGCAAGGGTGTGTGATCCTTTAAAGAAAAATAGGAGGATAGCTTCAAGGTGAGGAAAGCAATACGAATAGGAAAATTCAAACTAGTGCAAAGACGCGACAATGTCCTTGTGATTTTATACTAGAACCACCAGTACAGGGTAAAACTAAAGTATAGTGGCTATCTTTATGCTGCTTCTCATAGCCGGTATACTTGCAATTTAGGAATTTGTGCAAAATTTTATCAAAGAATGAAACAGGATAAGCATTTAGAGTAAAAAATGCGACGTAATTCTGGATTTCATCATGAAAATACTTCCAATTGCTACAAATGCGGTAAGCTCCATTCAGAAAACAAAGAATTAAACCATGTTTCCATGAAACGGGACAGAAAGCATTGAAATTGGTAATCAGATCAGTGTTAGTAGGTTTACGATATGCTGATGTTGAAAAATTGTAAGTTTCATCTTTGGTTATTAGAATATCCAAAATATGAAGAGCAGTATCATCCAGCTCTTTAGTAAAAGTGAGATTAGGATGAAGATTACTTAAACCAACAAAAAATCATCAATCAGAGATTTTTCCATGATACAAAACACATCTTCAACATACCGAGTGTACCAAAGAGGAGCAACAGCGAGAACTTATCTACGAAGTAATTTTCATGAGACATGAAAAGATTACTCAAGGTGGGACCCAATGGGGAACCTACTTGAACGCCATCAATTTGCTAATACAAGCTGTCATCAAAAGTGAATTCACCCCCTGTGGCAAATTCAAGCAACCGTTGAAATGTTTGCAATCATACTTGAGATGATTGTCATTATTTTACACGTAGTCAACAGTTGGATCTATGGCTACTCACAGAGGCACATTTTTTAAACAAGCTGCAAGCATCAAAACTAACCAAACAAAGATCAGGACACTGTTTCAAGTTGGATTTGAAATGATTGATTCTGTTCAACAAATTCTCAGATCCAACCATAAAAGTGCCTACGAGCTGGGATACAAGGTTTCATGATCTCATCAAGGTATTTGGCATATATATAATAATAACAAAACGTTTATTGAATTTATGCCCAAATATTGAGAATCGTGAGGCTTATTACGTAATAACATAATAATAAATTTTGCACATATAAATGAGAGCAGCATTTATAATATATAAATATATAGCAGTTCATATAAATATATATGGCAGCTCATATAAATATTGATCAGTGTTTCTTATAGGAACAATAGGCCCGATGGGATGATTATCCTTGTGAATCTTTAGCAACCCGTACAGTTGCCAGGTTCAGAACCATTAGCCATAATTTTGTCGTAAACCTCTTTTCTACCAAAGGACGAATGTACCTACTAATATGATATTGAATTGAGTGTTCAGGTTTTTTCTTTCTTTGGTTTGGTTTTTCCTTGCTATTCGTTATCAAACTTATTTCGATTTCATCAACAACTTTTTTTATCGTTTCCAATTCCCTGTTGTTTGATAATATACAATCGGGCCCTCCAAAATAAATCCTGGCTGCGCCGTTGATGGCTTGCGTTTGTTGAATGCATCCTCTCTGTTTGTTGACTTCAAATTCGTTCAGGATTGAAATGTTGATCCGATCTGTTCGCACAAATGTCCTTTCAATAATGCTAGTGTCATTATAATATAATGAGCTGTCTCCGGTGTTACGGAAGATAACTAGCGGCCATAGGTGATGACAAATGACAGCATACGGCGCCTCTAAGTTAATGCAGCCTGGTTTGATTCTTCCGTTCGAATTTTCCCTTCGTTGTCTCAGCAACACAGCAGCCAGCTTCACTACTTAAACAATCATTATCTGTGGAATCGGAATCGAGCTTTTTACGAGGCGGTGCAATTCCTGTGAAGCAGACACGTATTTGCGGCTGCGGCATACATGGGCGTGTAGGTGTCCAGTATCGCTATTTCGCGACCTTTAAAGTTTGTTTGAAGACATGTTTGTGGTTCTAGTGACGTCTCGTTATCGTCTTACACTTGTGGACAAACAAAAGGGCTGGTGATGGGACGTATCGAAAGAGATAAGGAAATGATTGTATAACAGTTAACGTCGCGGCAACCACATGTGAGGGAGGAAGCTTGGGGCTACCATTGGGTGCGAACAAGATGCTGTGTCCACTCCGCGGGCGGCATGTTGCCTGTTCGCGTATGATCATTAGGCAGTCCCAACACTGCCCAACATGTAGAGTCTTGACGCACTTATTAGAGAAGCATTCGCTATCTGTAATGTTTCATGGACCATTGTTGATCGTTCACTAAATAGGAAGGAATATCAGTTACCTCGCCGCGAGCACTCACTGCAAGTGGCCCATATCTTATTTTAGGCATAATGCAAGAGGAAAATATTCAACAACTAGAATCAGGTAATGCATGGCATGTAACATTGAGATTTAGGGAGATACGTAGAAT
Organism: Prostheceraeus crozeri; assembly: GCA_907163375.1. Classification (NCBI taxonomy): domain Eukaryota; kingdom Metazoa; phylum Platyhelminthes; order Polycladida; family Euryleptidae; genus Prostheceraeus; species Prostheceraeus crozeri. The sequence continues at coordinate 136,626 of CAJQUW010009068.1, read as the reverse complement.
CACCAGTTTTGAGATCTTAAAATGCGTTTGGTTTAAATATAATGAGATAGAAGTACAATACTATACTATGAGATGATTGTATGAGATAGATACAATACTATTTTTCTTGCACAAATCAACGACATCTTCCTCTCGTTTTAATATACGACTTTAGCAGACAAACGATGATTTCATGTAGTGCCGTGTCCTACCGGTTTATGAGATTCAATTGACTGTCCAGTTATAACCCGTGTACGGATAGATGCGTGTTGCTTGTGGATGATTGAATACAGATGTTGCTCCTGCACGAACTTAGACCTTTGGCTCAAGTAATCCTGATAAATTTAGGTAGCTGAAATCGTTTGAAGCGGTTTTAATAACAGAAAACTATTTCTGCTGAATGGGTGCACAATGAATTAGTGATGATTCGACTACATTACTATGCTATTATCACAAAATTAGCAAAATTATTGGATCTGCTGCTGTTTATGGAATATGTTTGATTATCCTGAGAAAAATCCTGAGATCACTCGCTTTGTTGCATCTGCATTGCATCACCCTCAAGCAGTAATCCCGTTTCGTTGTGTATTAGCAATCGATTTGGTGTTGTGCATCATATCTCACACATTTCTTTCCAGACTGAATGAGGAGTTCGACTGGAGAACGTTTAACCCAAATGCAGTCTTGAACCAATTGAAAAAGGACATCTTAAGACGGCAATACCGCTTTGTAATAGATTCTGATCTGGATGATTTCAGGGATATGGGAATTCTAAATGGTTATCAGAACAGGTCATGTTTGGATCCACAAGATCCACATTGCCCTGAGCACCAGAGAAGTTATAAGTCAAAGGTGAGCTGAAGAACTGCTTATTATTGATCATTTCATTCGGTTATCTATTGAATTCTTTAGGGCTATTGAAATCTTTGAATCAACTAATAGCGTGCCTAGCAAGAGGTCCTGAAAATGTTGGCCTACATCTTTAATCGTAGAGTAATAAATTAACGAAACGTATGTAAATCACAAAAAGCATTAAATCAAGAACAAGCAATCGTGATCAGCCATTTTTTTGAAAAAAGTCAGAACCTGCTTTGAAATATTGCTAATGCCATGTTTCACGCATGTTTATTCATCTCCATGTTGCTCTTTCAATCATTGATTCAGATTGATGAGACGTTCTTCAAGAAATGTAGGCCTATAATTCAGCCGAAATCTTATCAAGTCAGTAATGTGCTTCTGTCTTACTCTGTGGGAGTTTAAGAGACAACATATGTTGCAAGAAAGAGTTCCCGATAAATCTGTCTCAGTGCTGACCCCAACTGTGATGGCAGGTGCTGTTAGCCGCTAAGATATCCCTGATGACAAGGATGACACCGAAACTGTTAAACATACTCTAACGATCCAAGTGCACACAGCGTGTGTCCTCTTTCAAGTGTGGATTCTTCATTTTGTAACACATCAATTTGTTAAGAAGGCGAATAAATATGTATGAAATGTACAGAACAATGAATAAATTTATATTCATATAAATGTACTCGCAGCGTATTATGCATGTGTAAGTATAATTTCATTCCGAAACTCAATGGTTGTTCGATCATCGAGAAATTAGATGCTGTACAATTAATTTATTGTAATTGGATTTTTAGGTCAATTAATTGGCGGTCAATGAAGAAAGAAACATAAATGTTTATTTCAGAAGTGTTCAAACCCTATTGATTATCAGTCAACCTACGCCCTTTGCTTAAGTATATGAAGATACACTGTAGACTTATATGTATACATGCGAGAATTGTCCTGATCAGTCAGTGGCGTATACAGGGGAGGGTACAAGTAGGACATGTCCCTACCCGAAATCACAGTCAGTAGATTCATTGAAAGTCAAACATTGCTTGTCTTATTGAACTTTGACTTTTTGGACTCTATTTTAACTTAACCTCAGTCACCTTTGATGAGTGATCTTCCAAGGAAGGGAGAGTAAACATTCGCTGGTGAAGTTGACATCTTCAACAGCAAGTGTGCATTTAAAAGAATTAAACATTATTATGAAACAACAATTAATTGCTTAAAAAATAGACAATTAAAGTATCAAAGAATTTCAATTGAGACGCATGCTGGGGCGCGATCTGAGCCTACTTTTGGGGCTGGAGTCTCTAGCTCAAAAAATAGCTCATTTTAAAATTTTATTGTGATTTTGTTGGTTTCCACAAAAAAGGATTTCATGTTGATGCATTGTTTCACATTGTTGTTATCATTACTTTTCTATCTTTTAATATGTTTCTTTAGAGTATACCAAAACATCGATCTTTTCGTATTGAAATAATTTTCACCAAAACTGGCCGCCTCAGTCACTATTGATCGAATCGAAAATAATGGCATAGTGAACTTCAGGATGAAAAATAAGCAGATTTTCATATTTCAAGAGTAATAATAATTATTATTATTATATCATCGTATTATCATCCGCTCGATTATATAGCCCCATGCTCATAGTCCGCTCTAGCCATCATTCATTCATTGAAAAGTTTCGATGGTCTCGTTTTAATCCTATTCCCTTCAGAAATTTGTTATTGTATGGCACTCTTACATTGTTAGCTTCATTTTGCCTTCCTATATGCATAAATAGTGACTGAAGCGGCCAGTTTTGACGAAAGTGTATTCACATATAAAAATGTAAACGTTGGCTTTGGTGCATCAAAGAAGCATATAAGTATACCTACTTAATTTGTGTAACTAGGCCTGCTGACAAATAAGAACAATAAATATGCCTATTAACAAAAATATGAACAAGTGCAAGTCCATAAACAACTGATTATTGAAGTTGATAACAACTTCATTTATAGTTTTATGCAAGAAAAACAAATGTCAAAATATGCAACTAAAATTACATTTGATCTTTTCCCCTCCCCGAAATGACTTTCTGGTTGTGCGCCTGTGATCTATCGATCTACGCTTTAAATCATTCATCGCTAATTGATTATGTATCTCTGCTATGTACTTGAATAAGTATGCCTTTACAACTTCCATCGATTCCAAAAAATGTAATCGTTGTCATGATATAAATTTATAAAAGTTTTGCGACATCTTTGAAAGAAATAAAAATGCCAAATTGATATTTTGGCCATCTGAAATGGCCATCATTAGAATTCTATTCTCTAAATCATTGCATTTATTAGCCTATACAAAATTCAAAATACAGAGATAACTATGTAAAGCACTCGATAACTTATTTCTAGGTCTCACGGAATGAAATCGAAATCACTCAAAAAACTTATCCTAAAAGAAGATGCATTTTCATATATGAACTAATCAATGGTCTCTTAATTTATGAAATACTGCTGATCAAGCTCTCAACGGACAAAGTGAATCAGTCAGTCTTGATTAGTTCATATGTGAAGATATCTCTTTTTTAGGATAAATTTCCTAAAACTTCCCTCTCCATAACTGATCGAAAAATCAATTTGGTGTTTTTATTTAATATTTCAAAGATGATATGAATTACATCATTATATATATTAGATATAAGCTACCATAATTTCAAAGGAGTACAATTCAGTATCAATTGATGATAAGTCAATCAATCAATGTCAGAGGTGGAATCAATATAACACAATAATAACAAATTTTTCTCATTTGTATCTAGATAACCGTTATTATTGAGGGCGAATAGAATTTACGAGAAAATGAAAACAATGAAATTTCAAATCAAGCTGAGTCCCAGACTGTGAAAATCAATATGTAGTTAAAATGAATAGCTTGATTTTCTATCTCACTATTGTGTTGATGCTGTATGTACATGATCATGTAGCTAGCAGAACTTCTTCTCTCTAATTCGTTTTCTGAAAATTGAAAACACTTATCTTGATCGGAAATATGCTCATCGTGAGTGATTTATTTTATGATATGGTTTGGGTGAGTAAGAATTATACTATGGAATCTACCCATTCAAATCTATCAATTAATTAACGATGCTATTTTTTACGAATCAGTATAAGCATTCTATTGATAGAATGGATGAAAAATTATGTTGTAATTTTAAAAGAACTTTTCTGAGTAGATGAATTAAATACAATTATGGATAATTACTCAAATGAGATTTATTAACCTACAAAAGTTTTGATCATTCATGATACATGGAAACAGAAATTGAATCTTAGTTGGATTCAATGTATTATTTATTCATGTGATGTTAATACCAATCATTATACTGACCTTTGGTGCTGGTGTGTATTCTTGTAAACTCCGCCAATTTTCGCATCACGTTTAAGTCAATGATTTGTCTCTACATTTAGTATCACTGAAACATCCCTTTCAACAAATTGTCATTCAACAAGCAACTGGCCACATTCTAGCTCAAACTTCAAGGTCAATAATTCAAAAGCAAGGGAATGCCAAGTAAACTTGTGTCAGCTTAATAACAAATAAATTCCAATTAATTCCTTTTTTCACGAACCATCTTCAAGGAACTTGCTTCGCAATATGAAGAGGGTGACATAATCGATTATTGTCAATGTAGATACAAAAGTCAATCATCGATACATATATAATGAGCAATATAGTGTCATTTTCACACACGTCTTTTTAAAATGCATCGACGAAGCATCTCCGATAATACTTGTAAGAGCATATAGAAATGGTAAGAACCATCTCGAGGTGGTGGATCAACTAGTTATGTGAGCTTTTTTATCAACTCATGCATCTTAACCCAGAATGTGGTTAAACTGATAGAAATATCTAGTCAATATCGCCGATGCAGTATTTGGAGTGAGTTTATCTGAGATTTCAACTGAAACCCTTTTCTTCAACAGTTAGTTGACGTGGGATCTACACTTCGCGGAGGTTGCCCAGGATTCGCGGCAAACTTTATGCATTGGCCGGAGCTTTTAATCGTCGGTGGTGCTGAGCATACTCGCGACGGCAGTAGATTGACTCAGGTTAAAGCCCTGCAGAGCATACTTTTTCTGAAATCTCCACGTGCTCTGTACAATGATGAAAGAAACGAAGGTACAGGATATTTCGAATGGTCTGTTGAACAAGCGAGGCACATCATTCGCTCTTGGCAGATAGAACTCCGGAAGGTAAGACTGAAGGTGGTAATGTAGTAAGCATATGTTTAGTATGATCTATGTGCAGCACAGTTGACTTGATGATGCAGCAGTCAGCATTAATAAAGCTGCTTCATCAAACATGACGCTTCCTTATCCGTAACTGTCATAAGTGAAAACGCATAAGTAAATCTAGTGGTGATCAAAATGTAGAACATATGCTCTTCATGCACAACAATTGCTTCGCAATGCGATTTCAAACATTCATTGATGGAAAAACTCATTCTGAGATAAGTTCAGAATGGTTTTTTCTTCTTTGCAAAGTTATTCTGAAAATGGGTCGCTGCTGCTATAATCGTGCTCGTGCAAAAGGTAGGAGATGTGAATAGATTTAAGTGCAATCTGTAATTCATCATATTTTTTTTGATACTGATTACAACTATATTCGCTCATAGAACTCGAATGATTTTTCTAAATTGTTTTTGCAAATATCAATCCCTTATATTTTTCGGTCTCGAATGCAATGAAATCAGCATGTTACAGCACAAGGTAAAAGCAGAAAATAAGCAAAACCTTTACCGAATTTGCAATCCGAAGCGTTGCTGAAGGTCGCTAACTTCGCTTAGGGAAGCTTCGATTAATGATCTTCAGTCAGTCACGTTTAGCTTTATTTATCCAATCTTGCATTATAATTTGACAACGAGCATCTAATAGCTTTATCTATATATTTATGATATTGTAAAGTTGAAACAGATTCAAGACTACACGCCAATTAGATGCATCAGCGCTCTGATTAGGAGAGACTTAGTTTCTCTGAGAGTTGTAGTTGAAAGTTAACTTCCATTAGCCGACGCTAACATTGGTTGCTAACGCTAAGTTTGGTTGTTAAGTGGACCAGAATTGCAACGCAAATGTTCATAATTTGAATTTCTGCTACTGCTTAAGTTCCAGATACCTTCCCTCAGTTATGAGAAGATAGTCAATTGATATTTTAAGCACAACACCCGGACTTGTTTTATAAGCCGAATTTTCGGACAAATATTGCGTATTGTTTTTAATCGTTTAATCAATGTCATCTGCGCATGCTTTCATCTAATTCATTTTCATCAAAGCACAGGAGCGTGTAAAGTTTCGTGATGACGTCATCGGTGACACGCTCTCAATTGAGAGAGATTGGCGCAACGTGCATACAGAGATTGCACTGACTCCTTCTTCCTGAAGTTAGGAAGAAGGAACCAAACTTCCTTCTCTGGTAGGGAAGTTTGATTGACTTGGCTTGAATACCTAGCTCTCCCTCACACTCACACAAAGAAGAAATGAGCCGAGGCATATGCCTATTATCAATTAAAATGTCGAAATTAAGAAAAGAGTCTCATTCATCAAAAGTGATGATAAAACTGTCTTTACATTGTACAAGCTATATTGCTCATCAATATACTGTAAATAATTAAGTCTCTGGATTTAACAGATAAATTTTATCTGAAGTTAGCTATTTATTGTCAATCAAACAAATAATGGTCATAAAACTAATTGGGATAAGGATATTTATGAATAATTGGATTATATTTACTAATGGAGTACAACTAAGCCGTAGTCTACCAACCCAACAAAGGTGGAGAAAAGAACACTAAGCGGATTAAGTAAGTAGGGAAAGCAGTAATCGCATTCTCATGTACAAATAATGAAGCACGCAGTAGGCGTCGAAAATTAAGTCAATATTCTGGAATGTCAGCAACCATTATAAAAAAGTACGTGTAATACATATGTATGGCTGAGTTGTGAGATTCATCACACATATGTGGAGTTCGTACATCATGCAAGTTACTTACTTTCTCCACGTGATGTGAAATTTGTGGAGTTCAAGTGAAGATACCAAGCTGAATTACTGCATTATTCGAACCTTTTACTCAAAACCTCATAACCATTGCTTATAAGCGAAGCTTACTGTCCAACCCTTCGAAGATATTAGGTCATGTATTCATGGATGGCGATGGCAGCATTCAGATTGCTGTAAAAAAAACACTGACATCATTCTTCGTTTTACGAAAGAGAAAGGGGAAATGTTACTTTTTTGCTCATGTTTCATCTATGTGTAATAGAAAGTTTAGCTTATGAAAGAGAAGCTTATGGAAGTGAAGATGTGCCTTGCGGTTGATTTGGAGACACTGGGATCTTAGCCATAATTTCGGGTTGAGGTTGGCCCCTATTTTTAATTAATGAACTATGTTATGTGATAGGTACTACTACTTATACAGCTGAATGATAGACTAAATTATTGAGACTACATCGGCAGTGGGCAACGCGTGGTCCGCCACCGCTTCTCGTATGTAAAGTACCCCGCGGGCATTATTTGAATCGATGCTGTGAAAATTACTCATTCTGACTTCGACCTTTTGGAGGTGCATCTAATGTAAGGGATCCTTTTTAGAATTTGCAGAACCATTAATTAACAGCTAAATAAGCAATACGATGGTACAAAAATTCACATTCGAATTATCGGTACTTCTATTCTCCCCCCCCCCACATTATTCAAGTTATCCAAAGTCATCAAATTTCGCCAAAGTTAGTCACATCGCGTTTAGAGTAGACTTGATCTGTCACTGAGTGACACTACAACACGACTGAGAAGTCTTTCTTGAACCCTTACTTGAAGTCTTACTTGAGATAAAGGATTGATCCCTTGGATACTCAATTAGAATACAAGGTGCAGCTGTGATCATGAGCTTCGTGTGATTGTTATCTACAGACAAATGACCTGCAGTCGTCCAATTATGTGGCTGTAAATGTTCTACAAGTCAGATAAGAGGAGTTTTACACACTCAACGCTATGCCACCTCAGTGAGAATAGGTAGGAGCAAGAGAAGATCGTTGACGATGCAACACTTCCGGGTGTCAACAACAGAAATGTGGGGGGGGGGAAATGGAAGTACCGAATTATCCAACCATGCTCCTTTCGCAATGAATATTTTCTCGTATATGCGCAAAAAAAAGTGGTCATCACCTGCGCGAGTTTATACTGAGGCACATAATATTCGATGCCCTGCTGAGCATATTTCTCTACATTATAAACTGCGCCTCAATGAACCTAGAAAGCGACTATATTAATTAGACCTTGACTACGAATGGAGGAATCCAACTGCAAGATTTTGACAGGCCAACTTTTTTCAAATATTCTTTCTGAATTCACTCCATGATGGTGGTCGAATATCGACTGACGATGAGTATGTGATTTTTCCTTCTGATGCGCAATCTTAAGGCACGTTTCAACGCCTAGCTGTAGCCTCTTCATGCACCCAGCAGCAAATGATTCTATCTTTCCTACTACGCCCGTCTCCCATGACGTCATTATCAAATCTGTTTTCAGTTGTTGTACGCTAGCGACTTGGCTTGAAATAATAGAGGAGGTGTCCCGTTTAAATCAAGAGAAGACGGAGTTCAGATTGAGACAGAGTGAAAAATTCGACCGAACTACAACTTTAATCTATGACAAAATCGTCTTTGTAGGCCATAATATGCAGAATAATGTGAACCATTGTAATCAACATATACTCCTCGCCTTTAAATTCGCTTGTCATCTGAAGCAATGAACAAGTGAACAGTAGAAAATATCTCAAGAATTCGTGGGCGGATAGAATAGCATAAACTTTCATGACATTGATCTTAATCAAACAATTATAGTAAGCAGGACATACCGTTTTACTCTTCTGTATGACTAGGATTAGTTTGTTTCGGCTTTATGATAATAACTTCTACCATACTGATTTCCTAATCAGCATTTCCTTCGCAATTTAGCGTTATTGATTAGAAATGTCCTGAATAAAGTAGCTGCCATTATTTATCCTTCAGATTATATTCAAAGATTCAAGAATATCAAAGATATTCAAATATATACAGAGTGTCCCAAAAGAAACCGAACCGCAAGATTAAAAGAAAATTTAAGATCAAAAACGACTATTCCAGTAGCTAGTAATAAAATAGCTAATGTTCAAAGTGTCCACTTCAGGTTGAACAGAATAACGATATGTCAAATCATGTCGAAAGCATTGGTTAACTTTATTGATTATTCAGATATCAAGATTTCATTATTGCTCATGTCGCACTGATTCACTGTGTGGATGTCAGTGACAGCTATTCACTGTCATAAAGTTCGTAACAATTAAGATCGTTGCATCAAAATTACAATGCAGCGAAGAACGGTAGACCTACACGAACGTATTTTCATTATCAAGTGGTATTATGCAACCAGCAGCTACAAAAGGATAGAAGAAAAATGGGCAGAGAACTTTGATACTCCAACACCAAGTAAATCGACTATGTTTAATTTAGTTCGCAAATTTGAAGAAACGGGAAGTGTAGCAGATGCCCTAAGAGAAGGTCGCCCAAAGACAGCTTCTTCACCTGAAAATAAAGATCTAGTAGCCACAGCTTACGTCAATTCACCAAAAAGTCTGTCCGCCGAGCATCCGTAGAATTAGACATATCCCGAAGTTCGCTCTACCGCATCGTGCGTGATATCGGTCTAACACCATACCGACCTCGTCTTCTTCATGCATTAAACGAGGATGATCACGACAAGCGAATGCAATTTTGTGAAAATTTCATTCAATTTTGTGAGGATTCACCAGAATTTCCACACAGCATTCTATGGAGCGACGAAGCATGTTTTAAACTTAACGGACATGTTAACAGACACAACTGTGTTTATTGGGATAGTGAAAATCATCACCGTATAATTGAACGAGAAGTCAGTCTCCCTGGAGTCACAGTTTGGGGTGCAATCTGCAGTACTGGATTAGTCGGCCCTTTCTTTTTTGAAGGAAATGTTAACAGTGACCGTTACCTTAACATGCTGAAGACTCAAATGTTTCCGATTGTGTCCTAGTTCCCCAATTTCCGTGATCTCCACTTCCAGCAAGATGGCGCACCAGCACATTACGCAAAAGATGTTCGAATTTGGTTGGACAAATTATTTCCAGGACGTTGGATTGGACGGCGGGGGGTCATTGAATGGCCTGCCAGATCCCCTGACCTTACGCCTCCAGATTTCAATTTATGGGGAGTTCTAAAGAATGCTGTTTACATGAGTACACCAAGAACAATAAATGAGCTGAAACAATTAAGTCATACAGCACGAATGGACTAACATTTCAACAGAAACTTGTCGGAAAGTATGTCGGAGTGTTGTACAACGATATCGGGAATGTATTAAAGTTCAAGGTGGACACTTTGAACATTTATGAATATATTATTTGCTTCTGGAATAGTCGTTTTGATCTTAACTTTTATTTTCATTATGCGGTTCGGTTTCTTTTGGGACACTCTGTATATATCAATATATATATATATATATATATATATATATATATTTGTATATATATTGTATATCTTATATACAGGGTGATTCAGTTCAGCCCGCCGGTACTGATATAAGAGGTTAGTCGATATCTAAGCAAACAATCGATGTTTATCAGGTTCGACTTATTTCTCTATGTATTAAGAATTCGATTTTGTATGTTTTAAGTTGTTATTACTCGTACAATCGGTACTTGCCGGAAATAAGCAGTTAAGCATTCCTTCACAATTCCAAACCAGTTTGTTTTGTCGACGCAAGTAGAATTATCCTGACTTCGGTTACGAAGATATCTCTTCTGTTGTATCATGTTCTATTGCTTTTGATAATTGCGAAACAACAAGAAGAGCATTCAATGAACACTGATAACCATCTTAGATTGGAAAAGGCGTTTTTACCAAACTCAGTGTGTTGCCGATGAAGCATTCATGTGGTCCTGCTAAGTGTCGACTATCTGATGAAAAAGAGAAGCAGAAATTGTTGAAGCGTTTGGAGACAATCCATGTAGGCTCCAAACTTCACAGCGGAAAGTTGCGGAACAGTTCGACGCGCCGCAATCCCCGATGCAAAGAATATTGTGCAAGAATGAAATAAAACCCTTCACATTTAGTCGAGTGCAAGAACTGAAGGAAATAGATTTTGAAACTTGGCTGAACTTCTGCCTCACCGTTATACAGATGAACAACGAAAATTCTGGCAGGTAACGAAAGATTGTCTACACTTATGAAGCTGTTTGTCATTTAAATGGTCAAGTCAATCTGCACAGTAGTTTTTATTGTGCGACGGAAACCCTCATGTGACTTGCGTAAAACCCCTCAAATCTCCAATCGGGTTTTCGGGCGATGATTACTTTTGACTATGGCATTGTGCATGAAGTCATTGATGGGACAGTACCGGTAACTACTGAAAAATGATGCGATGAAGAAACAGTGATTCCTTTATCATTCGGAGAAAACAGGCATTGATCTACCAGCAAGACGGAGCTGCGGAACAAGAACACTGATGAACTACTTAAAATCCTTAAGATCACTGGATGCGAAAGACGGCCATCGGAATTGGCCAACTCGAAGTCCTGATCTGGAGATGAGCAATTTTGGCAATGGGGATGCGCACGGGATCATATCTACAAAATTCCAAGACCAGAATCTACTCATGAGGTGAGAGACAGAATTGTAGCAGTGTTGAATTCTATTGACAAGCCTACTACAAGACGCATGAAACACCAATTTCTTCAAGCGATGTGAAGCATATGTATCAGCGCAAAGGTCTCATTTTGAGCAATTGTTGTGACCGGGTTAGTAGAAAACCGCATTCAATTTTGCTATTAATACTTTTTCGTGAGTCTTAGCTATAAAATTTAATTCTTGACTACTTGGATCTTTCAACACCACCTGTTTAATTACCGGTGGGATGAACTGAATCACCCTGTATATATATATATATGATCATAAGTAATCGCCATGAGACTTAATAATAAAGATAAATTAAAAAAATTCAACGTAGTCTCAAGATAAAATTGTTTATTCACGAATTTTCGTCTAAGACTTCATCAGGTGAACGAAGTAAATGTCCTGATTTACTTCGTTCACCTGATGAAGTCTTAGACGAAAATTCGTGAATAAACAATTTTATCTTGAGACTACGTTGAATTTTTTTAATTTATCTATATATATATATATATATATATATATATATTGAAATAATTGAAGTGAAAACCTGAAGAATAAAGAAAGCGCTTGTGCATTCCATGTGTTTTCACTTCAATTATTTCAATATATCATACCAATTGCTGAGACTGAACTTTATATATATATATATATATCTTACGTTTTGAAGATGTTGGAAGATGGGAATTGAAATTGATAAAAACGTTCTCTTTTGCACTTTTTTTATGCAATTTGAAAGTTTTCTCATTACTTTCACTTATATGCACTGTAAAATCTAGCAAACTAAGACTGTTTCCATTTGAAGGTAATTCAATTTCAAATTTAATTGAAGGATGTTGTGAATTCAGAACGTTCAGGAAAAATAGTCTTTGAATTAAATCTTTGATATCTTTGAATATATATCTTTTTTGATATATTTGATATATATATATATATAAATTAAAAAATGATACAAAATAGTGAAATCAAAAAATGGAAATTAATACGACAAATAGTAACCCACGCAGAAGGCAAAAAGAAAAAGCACAATTTTGTAGCCCAAACCGGTTTCACCTGTGTACCAGGCTTCTCACGGGCAACTGAATTATATTACAAAAATTCGAACTGAAGCATGCAAATGATCAACATAGCATAATGGATATGTGACACTAATCATATGTACTGAAATGGAAAAGGAAATCATAGATTTTTCGGGATGAGCACAGTGAGATTCTATGGTACTGGTGCATGTTACTCACTTAATGATTTACATTTAATTTTGGTTTTAAGATATTTATACACATTTTTTCTTTTAGTTCTCTCATGCCTCTGTCACTTCCATTCGGTAATTTATATATTGGCATAATCCAGAATGGGGATCTTCATTTTTTGCACATACAGATATATGTGTTTGCTGGCGTGTAAAATGGCATATTTATTTTCTCTAACCTGCTGTCTATGCACCCTTACTCTAGAACGAAAAATATTTCCTGTTTGCCCCACATAAGGCTCACCACAACCCCCACACTTCATAGCATATATGAGATCCTTTGTGTTACAATTCATATTTGATCTAATTTCGAAAGATTTCATTTCTCCATTTATCTTATAAAATAAAGTTGTGCCCTCTATTAAACAATTGCAGCATTCACATCTACTGTCTCCACATTTTGTAACACCGATCAAAGTTTTCCTGTTGTTATTTCTAAGTTGATGTAGTAATGAAGGAGGCTGACGGTATGAACGTCTTATTCTATAATTTTTAAAAGTCGACGTCACTTTCAGAAACAAGTCACTAGATTTGGCAGGAGAAAAGTAAATTTTTCAGCTCAGATAAACACTTAATTTCACTAAATTTAGGAATTTGGCAATAAAGGGATGCTGGTAGGCCCCAAAACTACTACAGAAATGTAAGGAGGAATCAAATGCGCAATTACAATGGGCCATTTAATTATAATAATAGGTTTGTGAAATCAAACAATTATCAAAATAATACAAGATTCCGCAGTAATAATAGATGGAATAATTACACAATACAAATTATGAAAGAAGAAATTTCATTAATTATAATCGCAGACCAATAAGAAATAACAGAGTAAATAATTTTAATGAGAATCAGTACCGCAATGATTTTAGAAGTTTTGGGAGATTTAATTCAAATCGTAGTAATTTACCTGAAGATGGAATCCAAAGCACAAATCAATTGCAGATGGACGAGCATGCATTAGATAACAATACCGATCATTTTTTATACTAAATGATTTGAAAACTATCAACATTTCTAATTATGATGTACAGACACAGAGAAAGAACTTTTGGCGAAAGGATGTAAATTTACTCCAGTTCCTAGTCAAAATTTGACAGGTCTTCAGAATGATGCGATATCTTTCTGTAGAAGATTACGTTTGATAGATTTTTTCAAAAACAAAGACCAAACAGAAGAATGCTCTACTGGCACACCTGAATCAATAAAAATAAAAGGCGAATCAAACTTCGAACCGCCAAAGGATTTGAACCCATCGCTTGATAGTAATATAGACTTAATTCTAAATGAAACAGAGAAATTTGAATATTACAATAGACGAAAATATAATCTAAGTAAAGAACAAAGGCTGGCTTTACATAGACTTAAAAATCGTGATGATCTCCATATAACAAAATCAGATAAAGGTGGCGCATTTGTAGTTATGAATTATGTGGATTACAGACATTGTATATATAATGAACATTTACAGGACACAAATGCATATCGACCGATTTTCAAGTATGAAGTCAAGAGCACACTGAACTTGATTAACAGATTTTGCAAACGTTTTAATAATTGCCTAACAACAAAGGAAGCAAAATATCTTCGCAAATTCAGTGTGGATATTCCTTTTATATACGGACTACCGAAAATTCATAAGATAGAAAACATTAATTTCAATATTATGGACGAGTATGGTTACATAAAAACTATAATGCCGGACAGTTTGAAATTGCGTCCCATTATTTCAAGTGAAAAAGGTCCCACGAATCGTTTAAGCTATTTCCTTGATGAACTAATAAAGCCTCTAACTTCAAAACAGCCGAGTTTTTGCAGAGATACTGCCCACTTCATGTCAAAATTACCAAAGGAAGCAAAGAATTCAATGTTTGTATCGTTTGATGTAACATCTCTATACACGAATATTGATAACGACTTAGGATTGACAGCAATGGAATTTTGGATTGAAAAATATAGGGATTTGATTGATGAACGCTATACCACTGCATTCATTTTAAATGGTATTTCGATAGTCCTGAAAAACAATTTCTTCAGTTTTGAGGACATTTTTAATTTGCAAATTTCGGGTACAGCTATGGGCACTCGATTAGCCCCTACATATGCCACTCTATCTATGGGATATCTAGAACAAAAGATGTATGTTTACATGAGAGATGTTCTGAGCACAACAGAATTCAATGAATTTCATGACAACTGGCTCAGATACTTAGACGACTGTTTTGTAATATGGAAGGATTCGTTCGGTGATATAGCAAATTTCCATCAATTTTTAAATAACATGAATGACAAAATCAAGTTTACTTTAGAATGGAATAAGAATAAATTGATTTTTTTGGATGTTTGTGTTTACAAAGAGGATGAAAAAATTGAGACAGATGTGTATTACAAACCTACAGACAGTCATAATTATGTTTCCTTTAATTCGAACCATCCTAAGCATATAATCAAAATTATCCCCTATACTTTGGCTAGAAGAATCAATAACATTGTCTCCAAATCTGAAAGAAAGATGATGCGGTATGATGAACTACGAAACCAACTGCTCACCATTGGATATCCACAGCCTTTAATAAGTGATGCAATATCCAGAGCTGAAAACAAAATTACTAGCAATAAGAACGAGCAACATTCGCACTTACTTGTTCCTTTTGTTACTACATTCAACCCGAATAATCCTGCGATCTTCCAGAATATTGTCAATCCTATATTTAGTAGTATGAAAGTGACGTCGACTTTAAAAATTATAGAATAAGACGTTCATACCGTCAGCCTCCTTCATTACTACATCAACTTAGAAATAACAACAGGAAAACTTTGATCGGTGTTACAAAATGTGGAGACAGTAGATGTGAATGCTGCAATTGTTTAATAGAGGGCACAACTTTATTTTATAAGATAAATGGAGAAATGAAATCTTTCGAAATTAGATCAAATATGAATTGTAACACAAAGGATCTCATATATGCTATGAAGTGTGGGGGTTGTGGTGAGCCTTATGTGGGGCAAACAGGAAATATTTTTCGTTCTAGAGTAAGGGTGCATAGACAGCAGGTTAGAGAAAATAAATATGCCATTTTACACGCCAGCAAACACATATCTGCATGTGCAAAAAATGAAGATCCCCATTCTGGATTATGCCAATATATAAATTACCGAATGGAAGTGACAGAGGCATGAGAGAACTAAAAGAAAAAATGTGTATAAATATCTTAAAACCAAAATTAAATGTAAATCATTAAGTGAGTAACATGCACCAGTACCATAGAATCTCACTGTGCTCATCCCGAAAAATCTATGATTTCCTTTTCCATTTCAGTACATATGATTAGTGTCACATATCCATTATGTTATGTTGATCATTTGCATGCTTCAGTTCGAATTTTTGTAATATAATTCAGTTGCCCGTAAGAAGCCTGGTACACAGGTGAAACCGGTTTGGGCTACAAAATTGTGCTTTTTCTTTTTGCCTTCTGCGTGGGTTACTATTTGTCGTATTAATTTCCATTTTTTGATTTCACTATTTTGTATCATTTTTTAATTTATATATATATATATCAAATATATCAAAAAAGATATATATTCAAAGATATCAAAGATTTAATTCAAAGACTATTTTTCCTGAACGTTCTGAATTCACAACATCCTTCAATTAAATTTGAAATTGAATTACCTTCAAATGAAAACAGTCTTAGTTTGCTAGATTTTACAGTGCATATAAATGAAAGTAATGAGAAAACTTTCAAATTGCATAAAAAAAGTGCCAAAGAGAACGTTTTTATCAATTTCAATTCCCATCTTCCAACATCTTCAAAACGTAATATTATACGAAATGAAAGGAAAAGAATAAACCAACGATGTACAACAAGAAAATATCGTGTAACAAGCGAACGAGAATTCGATGATGTTCTTGCATTGAATGACTATCCTCATGATTTCATCCGATCTACAAAAAGAAACAAGCATCTACACATACAAAACCAGAAGAAGAAAAATGATGACCGCATGCTCCTTCGATTACCCTTCATTTCAGAAAGAGTAGATCGTGATATCAAACGAATCTTCATAAAAGAAAAGATAAACATTACTCTAGTTCGCCGCAATCAAACATTAAGAAGCGTGATAAACAACAAACACAAAACTGATAAAAACTATACATTAACCCAATGTCCCATACATGACAAGAGATTATGCTTCCAAAAGAATATCATATATAAAATCACATGCTTGAAATGTCAAAAATTTTACATTGGAAACTCAATAAGACCACTGCATGCACGGGTTAAAGAGCACGTCACCATCAATCGCTCATCTGTACATAGACACCTTCAACAATGCGATAATAACACACGCAATATCAAAGTTGATATCATTGGCCGGGACAATGATAGTGCAAATCTCAGACTCCGTGAAGCTGTTTATATAGATAAATAGCCAGGCTGAGATGGAAGACTACAGAGATTTCTTATTTTGCTAAATGCAATCTGTAGGCCCTTCTCAATGTCATTTTGAAATTTGTACTAAGTTAAAACTACTAAGTTATACAACGTAAGACTTCAACACAGGGTTCGATTTACTTTTTATAGAAAAATGTTTATTTATTTATTTGTTTGGCTGTATTTATATTGCGTTTCATGGTAACCAGGTACTTATGGGCTATCTCCCCCACGTGTTCAAATTTGTCTAAAATCCGTAGAAATGGTTCAATCGTCACAAAACTGTGAGCACAAGTAAGTGAGGTTATTCTCTAACCACATACCAAAATTTAGGCAAATCGGACAAGTACTTTCGAATTAGGAGCGATAACTTGAAGTGCAGCGATGCCGGTAGCTTGATCTGACTTCTTATGACCTCACCGTCGGAGCAGAATGCACTCGAGGTCATTTCTCACAAAGCAGTCAACTTTGTCAAAGCAAGAGCCTAATCTAAGTACATCAATCAACACAACTACAAATATGATAACTGTCTGAATGATATCAACTTTTCAATTGAAGATGCCACGCACGTGATAGATTAATTAACAGACAATTGATTGCTGCTGCTTACGTGCGACGTGGGAATTTCTCTGAGACTGCACGCCAATTGAATTTCTCATGCAATACATCGTCCGAATTGACTTGACAAAGGACTAAGTCCGAAACGTCGGCACCACCAAATAATCTATTATTCGTTCATGCCTTATTTTGTGCATCCTCAAAAGATCGTGAAAATACAGCGTACGCTATAATGCGACGACATCTAACGGTCGGTGACGTCACAAGACCTCGAGACGGTCCGAACAATTGTAGTTTAAACGACTAACTGCAGAAATTCGACATGAACTGCACAGCAATCGTATTAACAGCGCATTGCATCTTTCATATGAATGGGCGAAGCAATCCACTTCTTCTGTTACAGAAACCAAAATGAGAAATACTTAACAGCATATGTAGGCTATTAACTCTTGCAACCGTTTAGCAGAAGACATTAATCACGGGTAAGTCTTAATTTTGTGACATATGATTCATTTGGATGCTTCATGTTATCTCCTGGTCTTTTGACTGTAATATTTATTCAACAGATCTTAAGATTTAATTTAGTTAATATTTGAATTTGACGGCACAATAGAGAAAAATGAAACAGAAATCACAATTAAGTTCAAATACGAATAGTGAATTGGCCTATTGTTTGAGCCATGATTAGGTTATTGTTGTTACAATGATTAGGTAGTGCATATTAATCTTCATTTTTCTAGGAGAAAAGGAAAAATTGCCAACTTTCTTGTTCACTCTTTTTTAATTTTTCAATAAAATAAAGAATTAAGAAAGGCATATGTACATGTACAAGCCGCACAGAATTCTCGGCCGTTTCCCTTCAAGTCGTGCAGTGGTGGTGTATACGTAAAATTAAAGAGTGGGGACGGAAAAAGTTGGCATATTTTATTTTTCTCTCGGAGAAACAAATGGATGAACTCCTGAAAACCTGATCGCTTGTAACTTATATTTTAGTGATAATGCTAATTGTAAACTAAGAATGTTAATTAATGACTTGAAGATTTTCTCTTGAACTGAGATAGAAGAATGCAAAATCAGTGAATGCCATGACACTTATCTCAAATCAAAAATGAAGATTGCATAATATCATGACATTTATCTCAAATCAGAAATGAAGATTGCATTTGTCTTGAAATGTTTTACTTTTGAATTTTACTAATTTACTATTCAATTTTACTATTGACAATTATTGCTCTTGGATTGGAAAAGGTGTACAATCACAATTTTGCAGCAATCCAGTATAGATTTTCTTGCGATTAATTGAAGTTTACAACGCGGCTCAGTATAAGTAAGGACATCAAGGAAATGTGGTTTATCATCACCTATTTCTGCAGTGAATTTTAGATTGCAGTGTTGCGCATAAAGAAAATCATGATTATTTTCAATATTATCATGGTTATTGAAAACACGAGTGCAATCATCTACGTCTAGAGTAGGCCTATAGTCTAGAGCAATCATCTATAGTTGAATAGAGGTGCATCCTCCTCATCATTCAGCCAAGTTTGCTCCAGACCAGCCAAGAAAAAATTCTCTTAAGTTGGAGCAGGTGGAGATCTCATCGATGCACCGTCAACCTGAGTGTACAATGTGCATATCATTTTCAAATAAGAAGCAACCTTGTGTTGCAAATTTGCATAATGTAATAAAACATCTCCCAAATTTTGATTTACTTCCAGAGTTCCTAATGCACACCAACTCTGCATTGATGTTTATAACTTCAGTTACAGTATACTAGCGAAAAGTGTGTTGTGTATGCTGTGTTTATTGAATTATTCGCACTTCGATTATCGATCTGGTAGGAGCTTCTTTTTTGTGTACTTTTATCGTACCAAACGTTTTTGCAGGTTCACTACTTGATGGCATGACATATTTGTGGACTTCATAAGTCACATATTATATTACCCATTTCACCTGTGTAACCTACCTCCGTCCATTACAGTAGGATATTTTTTTTATCATCTGGTACTTCTACTTTTTTTAATTCAGCATCGTCTTTTGAAATATTTATCGTTTTGTCAAGGTCATTCGAATTCATATTGACAATTGTTTTCGTGTCCTTTGATATTCAATTATTCTAGTCTGCTATGTTTTGAAAGTACTTCTCTGTAAGCCTAACGATTTTCATTATCAATGCTATTGATGAATTATCCGACCGAAATTCTAATTTAACAGATTTGATTCCAGGTAGAGGCACGATGCCTTTACCTTTGCAGGTATGTTATTATCATAAAATCTTTCAATTTTTGCGGCGATTAAATTCATCGATGTGGTAGTTCCAGTCATAAATGATTTCGTTTTACATGAAAGATTCATTACGTTTTACACTCAGACTTAGCGTCGTGCTGTAGGTAAAATATTCGTATGAATTCAAAGTTTTTAATGCATCAGTATTTTAAATGGATTCACAAGATAATGGGTTGATTTTCTGTCGATGTTCAATATATGGCTTTTGGGTATTCTTCAATCTTCAGTTCTCGGCTGCAATTGTACATGCAAAATAGTATGAATCTTTGCAATGAAGACAGTTTCATTTAAGAAGGATTAACTGAGCAATTTACTATGCACTCGATTAAGACAATTTTCATACATCAATTCGAATTTAATTGGCTTCAAACTTTTTATACATGCGTTTTCATTTGTCAATGTTTGTTATTTTGAATAGACCGCTCAATGAGATAATAGTCAACCTGACTTTAGTCGAACTTCTACAATGAAGTGATAGACTAGCGTAAAACTTGATGTTAATTTATTACATAATAGATAATGACCGAAGAAATCTATGCATTATCTGTTATAATGTATAACTTTGTTCACCAGGCTAATATTCCCATCCAGGAAAATAATTAGCTGCTTTTTAGTTGCTGCGTCTAGTAATTTGTTCTAGTAACGTAGGAGAATAATTTATCATTGAGCATAAACTAATTTTTCAATATCATCACAGTTGCAGTACATTGTGGTCATCCATAGACCGCAGAAAGCGCTGAGGGCTTGTTAACATATTATTGACTTTTAATTAAAATCGACCTGAAACAAAAAGCGGTGATGCGATTTCGAAATAAGAATTTGATATATGTATTAAAAGGCGTGGGTTTTGTGGATGTTAAAAATGATTTCCCTTCTATTGGTCAACTACACATTGTTGAATGATCTCTAATAACCGTGTGTTTCTTGCTGCTTCATAAATCGATGAAAATTAAATAAATATGTAATATATAAATATAAGGTAGAACTCTATACAAATTTGTTCGAATAAAGCATTGGAATAAAGGAGCAAAGATTCGAGTCGAGTTATACAATAGTGTTTTCTTTTTCCCGATCCCATTTCTTTTGGGGAATGAATTTCACCAATTTATTCTCTGAGCATGACACACAAGTAAATGGTCGACGTTTTCTTGTCCCCGCTTCTACTTTTTGGTTATGAGTCGCTTCGATTTGGTGTGTCTGGGCAAAGTGAGAGACTAGCTTTGACATAACACTGGAAAGCTTGCGTTTTCTTTGCGTTTTCTTGACTTATAAACATTTGAGTAAATTGATTGCCTTGATTGTATTTGTATTTATTTTAAATATTTGATATTTTCCCTCTCCATTTTCTCCACTTTTTTCTATCTCTCTTCTTGCACATGTGAAATGTATGTCGTTTTCGAGGTATTATTTGGGCATATTTTCCAGCGTCCGCTATCCTTTTGCATAGTTTTTCGTTTTTTGTATCTAATTACGTCCTTTTTTCCTTCTTTTTGTTGTGACTTTATCAAATTTGTCTTGCATCGAAGTTGATTTTTTTGCATCAGCCTCACGATAGCCATTATTAAGGCATTTGAATTTAAATATACGTTATTATATTCTATTCTGTAACTCATTACGCATCGAAGAAAATCCTTCTCTTCACATTTATGAACATCCCAAAACCGACTAGCCTGTTTGCAATGAGTGATAATGTGAAATATGATCGAGGTGAAGTAATGTTCACAGAGCACTGGCATTAGCTTCTCTTCTAAGCTTAGCTTTTACATGAAGGATCTTAGATCTTAGGTTGTGATGATCTCACCATGAAAGTAGACCATTACCTCAATAGAGATTTATTCGTCATCCCTCTTCGAAAGAAGGACGAAATTATTTGCGCATTGGATGATTCCTTTGTGAAAGTGTAATGCGGTATGCGAATTTCACATGCATGACCACGGTGGTATCGAAGTGGCTATCAATTCATCATGGCTCGGAGTACTTCATGCATATTTGACGAATACAACTCTATTACCCAACAACATTATTCGCCTAAATTTCTGAAGGGTATGATGATTAACCTGAGGAACATTTCAAAAAACGCCTCGATGGACCTCTGCATACGTAAATTCATTAATTTCACTCTCTCGTGATTTGATTGCACGATACCGTACTTGTCGGTGAAGTACGGCTACGAACACATTTCTTTCGATGCTAACGCAACGCGACTTGGTGATCGCTGACTATGTTGTTTGTATATGTAAAACATATCATGTGACTGACAGTACCGGTATATGTGTATGATTCCATGTGTGGTCTTAACTCGTTTGCAAACAGGTTATGGCTATTGGTATACTAGTTGAGAGCTCCACTTCACAACTTATTGGCAGTTTACCTCTTCATTGGTTCGTAGGTGATGTTGTCGAACAGCTTTCCCACTTGACATGGCAATAAACACTTTTCAGCAAGTGGAGCTAGTTCCCACAAATCTCAACCTGTTCATGGAATTGTTGTCGACCTTAAAAGAAAAGTATCAAGCATATCATGGGTGGCATCTCTTATCTACAATTTTGCAGATACATGCAGATATTCCTTTCGTAATCTCTTGCCGTGTCCAAACTCATTTAAGATTGCTTTTTGGTGAATTTCTGATAGATTTGACTGTTTGAAGCGGAGTGACCCGAAAGAAAAAAAAGGAAATTCCTCTCATCTTCTCTTTCCTTGTACAGCTTGTCTCCTGAGACATGACCTAGCGGTACTGTTTGTCCTCAGGTTAATTGTGAAGGTATCTGCTGCATTACACAGGACTTTCTCTCAACAGAGCACTTTGTTTCTCAATCACTATTTATTGCTTGTCGGAATTTTTCGATGACTTAACTTGATATCTTTTCTCCTCACTTACTTTAATCCATTTTTGAACATAATAAACACTTCTCAAGTCAGCCTATCATGTTGAAAATAAATATAAAAAATGCAATGAAATTCGGTTTAAGTTTGATTTGAACGTTCAGAAATCTCACGAATTAAAATTTTCCTTTTTTATGAAGACTCTTTGAATGTTGTTTGGCGAATTCGTCCTGCTGAGAAGCCTTCCGTTGCTTACTGTATCAGTCCATTGTCAGTACTTATTGAGAGTCCATCATTTGTAGAACTAGATAGGCCATGTGTATGAATTCGTTCTAAATCAAGTGCCTCCACACCTTAGCATCATCAAGTCGCTCAATGTCTTACTATTCATTTTGAAGCAACCGCTTTCATCAAAAGAATGTTCGTTAAAAGCATGTAAAATTCAAAATGGAATAATTCCGGCGTCGATGGATTGCCAACTATACAGTTTGGTTTTTGATTTAGATCAATCTATTCATTTTGAATTTGTGCTATTTCCAAGCATTCGACTCTGAATGAAATTGCGCTTAAACTGATTTGATGAAGAATTATTGAAATACGCATGAACGTGTGGAAACTCACGTTCATGGAGTTTCACGAGTTTATTTTTAGGCACACTTCGTAGCATCTCAATATGATAACGATCTTGAATGTCTCGAAGAATATTTTTGCATGTCTGGTCCAGTGGTCTAGCATTATCTTTTGAATTTCAGCGTGTGGCCGAGATGGATATTAAAGCTGAGGCTGCTTCCAAAGCTCCTGGGTCATCAAAATTCTCCACAGAACATTTCTATGCATATACTGACAGTTCTTTGAAAGATCTGCTCAATCAGCTAACAGATCATGTGAATGCGGTCACAATCGGAGGCGGAGCGTTTCTTGTGGTAAGCTTCGATCGCAAAATCATGTCTTTTGAGTAAAAAATGTCTTATGACTTCTATGTCAGTTGAAATATGAAAGTAGTTTGGGTGTTTAGGCGCTGAGTTTGACACGTCCATTTACGTTTTTCTCGGGCCACCCACACGTCATCATGTGTGGTGGGATCGAGGTTAGGTGAATTTCGTGGACAGCGCTGCGACCACCCTAAAGCCGATCAGAAAACGAGAAGAGATACTACCACGATAGAACGACTGAAACCGATTCGCTGCCACCTTAGTGTTTCGGATGAGAATAGATGGAATCGACAAGCAGACCACACGGAGCAGATGCCGTATCTTGAGGATGAATAGCTTAAGTAACAAATCTGTCGAAAACATCGTTTTTGGTGAGAAATTGTATTTTTGTAATCAGTGATCTAATTTTTGAAAAAATATTGGACGCGGAAAGTGAATAAAAGTGATTAAAGAAATTTGCTATTTCAAATTACGATTTGTACTTTCTATTGAAACCCATAGCGAGATAATCGCTACATTTGCAGCTTTGAGATAAGGTGGTCTGAATGAAAGCTGAGTAGCAGGTCGGCATACTTGCTGGTTGTGAGCTGTGAGGTTGAACCCTGCGCCTGGTTCCAAATGCGAAGATCTGCAAATGTTTCGACTGTAGATGCTTCCTTGACGATTTGACATACCATACTTGAGCAGATTTGTTACAGTTACCGACTTAGAATGTGATTCAATATAAGATCGATAATCCGACCGGTCTAATATACTATCACCAAGGTTAAATGAATACTACTGATGGAGTTGATAGCAACATCTTTCTACAGTTGTCTCGAATCTCGATGTCTACATCCATCAATATTCGATACTAATAGACACTGCCAAACAACACATCGTCCCGGAGAGGAGGTAATGAAGTTTATATCAAGTCTTGCATGATTTTGATGATTGAATTCCTGTGCAATTTTCTCGCAATTCAGGCAACGTATCATGTGCGCTGCTTTACTTTTACTTGATAATAAAAATAAGGCACGGAGAAATATTTACAACGAGCTAAGATAGCTAAGACACATAAAGATATGTATAGTCGGAATTAATGTCCATTTTTTATATTTTCAGATGATTTACGTGACTGTATGCTTCATTCGCTGGAAAGAACCAATAACTTCCCACACATGGCTTGCTGTTTTAGGCTTCATCATTTGTGCACTTACTATTGTGGCCGGTTTAGGATTCTCAGCTGTTCTTGGTCTCACTTTCAACGTTCTGACAGTAAAGGTAAGCAACATAAAAACATCAAACTCGAACATTATCAACAACGGAAAAACGTGGTTGTGTATCAAAATCCTTAATAATCTGAACTTAATCTTTATGAATACTAATCTGAATAAACTTAGGAGGAGCATCTCTTTGTAACTTAAATAATCAAAATTAAATTCTTGCAATCGTAAATTATAGTGCGGCAGCCAGAACGAGCTTCTGCAAGGAACGAGGCCGAAAGTGAGACTTTCACAGAATAGAATGATGTACACGCTATGCCTACTACGAATCGGCACGTCTGCCGAGGTCTATGTTGCTCTTCTTCTTGTCAGACAAGGTCAAAGAAAAACACATGTAAATGCAGTGAGACGCAGATTGCAGTTTCTGACTAAAATGAAATGTTGTATGTTTTCTCTGATTAAACGAAAAGCACTAAGCCCAGAGTCATAATTTTTGACATGGAATGTCTTGAGGTTATTTCCTATGACATGTATGTGCTATTATCATGCTTCTGATCGGCAATGCACGTGAGAATGTGGCTCAATGTGGATAAAGTTGCTTAAAATATTTGTGCTTGCCGACATTAAACGGATCGCCAAATCGCCAATGTTTAGCTTTATAGACAAGGGTGCATGAACATGGAAGGAAATGACCAGAAGACATTCCATGCAAAAATTATGACTCTGGGCTTAGTACTTTTCGTTTAATCAGAGAAAACATACAAAATTTCATTTTAGCCAGAAACTGCAATCTGCGTCTCATTGCATTTACATGTGTTTTTCTTTGACCCTGTCTGACAAGAAGAAGAACAACATAGACCTCGGCAGACGTGCCGATTCGTAGTAGGCATAGCGTGTACATCATTCTATTCTGTGAAAGTCTCACTTTCGGCCTCGTTCCTTGCAGAAGCTCGTTCTGGCTGCCGGACTATTATCCTTCACTAGTTTATATGTCCTCCAATATAAAATGTCTGTCCAAGATTTTGAAGTTTCCCAAAGACTTAATCGCTTAATTGAAATCTCGACTTCAGTCAATTTCTGGATTAAAAGTCAATTTTTATATACAATCCCTCGCCTGTGTAGAAAATTGATGATTTAAGTAAATTGTTTTGCTTTTTTAATTAGAAACAGATTCTTCAAACAGATAGTTAAGTCGTAAAAATCATAGTAAAAATGTAATAAGTTATTTGATAAAGGACGAATGGATTGGAAAGTGTTTTATTAGTTTGCGGGGCTGCTGCAATATTCAAAGATGGCTAAACGGACCGGCGTTAATAGTGGTTTGGATAAAACGCATCATGAATAGTGGATGTTTTGAGCTTTTTTCATGATACTTTTTATCATCAAATGTTTAGGGCGCTAGACGTCTCAATATAAACTGCGGGTAAGCGGTTTTCTGCTTTGTGAAGCTAAATCTGGAATAACTCCAGTTAACTTCGCATTAACTCCGGGGAACTCCGGATAAGTGGGACAAAGGTCCCATAAGAAGATGAAAAGCTTAACCTGAATGCACTATATCATCATCACATGTTGTATCAACATATGCTTTATATCTTGGTGCGTCAGACAGCCCTGATTTTTAATGTAGACTTTGAAATATGACTTTTGACCACTTGTGAGAAGTTTTTGTAAGCGTCTTTTCTTCTATGTAATTTATATTGTGACGAGTGACATCGGTGTCGTTTTTATACTCGCACGGAAAAGCAGCATCCATCTGTCCATAGATGGCAAGGGTCAGTATGGGCACAATTGATGCATGAAGCTGCACGGAATTCTCATGAGGCACCAGAACCATACGGTTTGAAAGCAATCGCTTCAACTATTTATATCAACCATGCCCCAGGGAATATGCAGCTTTCCAATGCCGAAATAACTGACATCAATATTCTGTCTTCAGGTTTTGCCTTTCCTACTCCTTGGAATTGCTATGGATGACTGTCTCCGTCTATCGTATCGGTTCGACCAGATATTGAAGAGTGTGGATATCAATGACAACTCCAATGTAAGTTTAACAAGAACAGTAACGAACGAATGCATGTATCGGTATTTTACTAAATAAAGGGCTCTGCCACAATGTTTAGAACCATGCCCGTAACCGCCAATCCAAGGAAGGAGATGGAATCTTGCTCTCTGATCCTATTATCTGACATCTTCATGCTATGATGATCATCATCTCCTCTAAGTCGTGAGTGCAGAATACTCTTCAGTTTTTGAAGGATTGAAAGAAAGAAGCCATTTGGCGCCCCATTCTGGGACCCTGCGTTAGTCTTCATTAACCCATTAAACGCGGCTGTGATTTCTTTGCATATTTGGATTTACATCAATAAACATAGGTTGAAACATCACGAAAAATGAACATTTTCACATGTAGAATGGATACGAGCCATTTTGGATCGATTTCGAAGATGACATATGTATATATATATGCCATCGCGTCCAACCACTCCTAAAAAGTAGTAAATTTTGGATATGTTGATAAAAGGCAAAATTGAAGCACTGAACTTTATAAAACTGCAATAAAAAAGATAAATAAATGAACGTTGTTTATACTCGGAAGCACATTAGGCGCGGAGCCTTTCTTCCATGTGGCCGAGTTGTCATTTACCACTCTCATTCTTTTTCGTGCTGAGTGTTTAGCAAGAATGCAGAGTGTACCTATTTGAAAAGTCTTAGTTTTGACCCGACCAAGATTTGAACCAAGGTCTCCCGGACGCAGAGCGAACACTCTACCACAAGGCCACAGCGCCGGTGTGGCCAATGAGAACTATTTTTCTGGTGCGAACATCTTGCTTGTGCATTTCAGATTTCATTTTGCACATTCTTTATTCATATCAACTGCCACGATGCATTATTCAGCTACATGTAGGCTACATGTAAATCGAATTCAGATGAGAACAATGTATAATTTACAAGTTTTACTTGCAGTTTTACTCAAAAAGTAATTTGTTCTATTGTTTCATGATAAACAATCTTACAGCAATGTATAATATCTTCTAAAACTCTCATGCAAACACACATGCTTTGCACACATGCACTTATATCAGTAACTTTCTGAGTAGGCCTTATTTGCTCTGTAAAACGACGATCTTGTGTATGAGTGTGTGCTGTCGTCATGTCGTCATGTGTGTGTTCATGTCGTCATGAAATAAGTCACCAAATGTAGCATGCTTTGAAGCACTTGTCGCATGCTCGTCGCACCGCATTTGTAGCATTTCGTTCCTGAAAGACCTTGAGTCAAGGCGCCGGAGCTGCTTAGGTGTGGCTATCCAATGGTTTATAGGCCTACCATCGTTGCGCATTGCCACCGATAAATTCTGACGTCTGGCTTCTCCAATGCAATTACTTTTTTATCTTTATTAGAGTTCAAAATTGTCTTCTTCATCTGTACCATGATCGTTAACTTCAGTGGGCGCCATATATTGCTATTTTGAAATAAAAGAAAATTATTGAAAATGTCTTTCGCATGTACCGTGTAATTTTCAAAATCATGCTTACCCTGCATCACAAGAGAGGAAAATAATAAAATGTTGTGTCTTCAAAATATTGACATTCTGGTTTACACTAGGAGTAGAAAGCTATAATAATAGCAACTGCGAGGCTTAGCAAATAGTGGTGCAAGAGTGGTCCGAGTGTGTCCATCGCTTTCAAACCATGGGTAGGCCTATACTGAGAAAAATCCTGATCTCACATGTCGTTAACTTCCTACAATAATTTGCACAAAACTTGCGTAATGCAAGATAGTAGAAGAGCCAAACATGATGGCTCACAATTTTGCTGTTAAACAAGTGTCACTACAGGGCATTCGATAGACATGTTCATATTTGTAGGTACCACTTAGGCCTACTTGATATATCATCGTCAAGGCCACCTTCGTCCTCTTTACCACTGTCTTCACCATCTCATAACAGGGGCTATATCACAATATCATCATCTCCATTGTTAATTAGATCATACAGCGCTTGAATCGCTGAGGTTTTTTATCTGAAAGATATGCTTATTCTGACATTCACAGTAGCGGATTACGCGATGGCATATATATATTCCAGTACGTATTGCTGCATTGCCACTGAACTAAATCTAATTTGAATATCAGACTGGTGCACAGGGTTAGAAAATACGCCAAATAAAACATACTGTACATGGACACGAAGAGATTAGTTCAGAATGTTGTAAGAATTAGTTCAGATCAGTTCAGAATGTTTTGCTCAACTTACCAAAATGAAGAATTTATTTGCGTCATTTTGAAAAACAATTTGAATTTCCCGCCTAATGGACGAAATTGAAAAAGTGATTTCGCATCACAAATTTTGAACATCGTTCTAAGTTATGTTTTGTCAAAAAGAAATTATCTGAAAAACGAGTTTTCACGATTAAAAAGAAGCATACATGGAGGTAAGTTACCTGGCATATATATATATATATATATATATATATGCCACCGCGTTTAATGGGTTGAGAATGTCGCATAACCGCTGACGCTGCTGAGTGTTTTTGCTAGTCGCTTATTGTAATTGAAGAGTTACGTGTCATCTGCATACATCACCAATTTACTCACTAGGCGGTCTGGGCGATCGTTGATGTACAGTAGAAAAAGAGTGGGTCCCAAAGTTGACTCTTGAGGAACTCCTGCATTGACAACCTTAGTGGAAGACTTTTGGCCATCTAAGACGACAGATATCTGTCGGTCACTAAGAAAGAAAGAAAGAAGTTTTTGAAGTTGATCAGCAACTCCATAACATTTAAACCTCCTAAGGAGTCCCTGATGCCAGACTTTGTCGAATGCCTTGGAAATATCCACGGCGACTGATTTCGTCTCACCTTGTCTGTCAAGAACACGACTCACATGTTCAGTCACATAAGAAAGAATATCTGCAGTTGATCGAGAGTGCCTGAAGCCATACTGTTCTTCTGACAGAAGGTTCTGAGTTTCAAGGAAGTTAACAACATGTTGGTTGATCACTGCTTCAAAAATCTTGCCAGCAATTGGAAGCATGCTGATAGGACGGTAACTAAATGGAAGAGATGAGTCAGAACCTTTCTTTGGAACTGGAATCACGGAAGCTACTTTCCAACAAGAGGGAAACTCACCGGTGGATACTCATCTACTGAACAGTTTGGAGAAAGCTCAAGTTGGAGATGCTTGAAGACCGAAACCGGGATGCCATCTGGTCCACTAGACTTAGAGGTGTCGAGACCTGCGATGGTCTTTTGACGTTTCGGACTGTGACTGGAAAAGGACTAAATGTCTCATCAGTGCGCGTGGGAATTAGAGGTGGAATTCTACCTCCATCGTCCAATGTAGAATTCTTCGCAAACTCCTTGCAAAGAAGCTTGGCTTTGTCTACTGAGGTTGTCGCCATAAAAGAACTGACTTCGGCATGACCAAGTGCTGGGATGGAGGATTTGTACCTATTGGTTATAAATCCTCCAGACGTCCTTAGAGCCAAGCTTTGGGTAGCAATGGGTTTCCATATATACAAGGCGTAACGGCATTTGGCCTGATCTATGGTTTCCCTGCAATTTCTTCGTGCGGTCTTGTGCAATTCAAGATTGCCAGCGGTACTGTCGCGCTTATACTTATGGAAAAAGTGGTCGCGCTGGCAGGTTGCAGCTGCACATTCTGGTGTAAACCAAGGCTGGGAGTGGGGCCTCATTTGGAATGTACGGTGAAGAATTGATAAACTACTCTATGAAAAGGCGCAGACGGTGTAGAGTAAGTTTGTTTGCCAGAAACTGTGACAACACAGTGATCATACGTGCCGAGGGTAGAAGTAACCCTGTGTGAAAAACAAGTTTAAGTGAGAAACAGGTCAAGTAGATATCTAGTATCTCCAGCTCGATCAGGCTCTTTGGCAGGACAAGTGACCATTTGACTAAGATTGTGAGAGATAGCAAAATCCTCGGCTGCCTGACCGGAGACATCAGTGGTTTCCATCAGGAGTAACATCGCTTGATGACACACTGGGATTTAACATGGTTTCCGACAGGGCTAGAAGATCTGGCTACCTTGGAGGAAGATGGTAGTGTCGTCATAATTGGACCTCAGTCCTCCTACGTTGCTGAAGCTTACCTTGAGAGGGGTTTTGAGCTTGACGACCTGACTACGTTTCCTTCGTGTCTTTCTCATTTTCATGATTTCTCGTAGAATATCAATCAAATAAACAAAAATTATACTGTACTACAAGGTGATAACAAGAAACCTTGGAAGGCATTAGAAAAATGTAAATGATACTTTGTAGCAACAAAGCTGCGTTAAATAATATGCAAAAAAGACACTTTTAGGCACATTTCATATCCCAAAAGCTTGAAGAAACCTAATTGAGAATCCTTTTGCCGTAACAATGGGTACAGCTTAAGTCGGGTAGGCCACAGAGGAACCAGATGCAGCTACACGGGCTAAACCCCTAAACCCCGTGTAGCTATCCACGCATGTCCGGTGCACCGGAACTGTACCGTCTTTTTTTGATCAGTTGAACGGGCCTGCCTCCAAAAGGATTACCAGTGGGTTCGGGACCCTCGAACAGCCTGACGCCCGTATGCCATGAATACGTCGGATCTGTCACACCTTAACCTGCAACGGGAAGTGCAAAAGAGAACAGTGACAGGAAGTTCGATCACAAATGAGCCAAATAAGTGCCATGCCCAAACCTGATTCAACAACGTGAAACATCTGGTGGCTGTTCATATCTGGGAAACCAGGGGGTGTTAATTGGGACGGCCGAAGCCTACTACACATTTAAAATAAACAAATGTAGAAATTAAGAGTGAACAATTAATCAAACATAAAAAATTCAATGACCATGAAAATAAAGCAATATTGAAAGCAGGAAGCCGTCAAAGCCTAATTTATCATAGATTCTGTATTTTTGTGTATTTCAAATATTTAAACCAGCAGTTATGAAGCAACATTCTTGAAAATGTCTAAAAACATAAAACTCTGAAATCAATATAATGTGACAACACTACTCAGCATGTGCAGCATATTTCCACTGAGATCCGTCTGACACAACTTTTGAGAATTCTTTATCAATCTCTTGATCATACGATTGCTTGCAAACAATTATTTTTCATTCCTTTGTATTCTGATGTTGGAGAAACAAGTCAAAATGAGATTGACGACTATTTTCTTGTAATTATTAAATAGTTGTCCATTTTTTACTCGTTTTCCAATATCAGAATTCTTTTTAAGAAATAAGCCAAAGCCTATTTTCTATATCTTTGCTGTTACTTTTTTTGAAAAAAGGCAGCATTGGCAGAGCAAGTCGATAGAAGAATCAATATGGATTCAAAAGCTGAGTACTAATAATAAACTTTTCATGCAGTCGGATTTCTATAGGAAAATATACGTTCGATAACATTGTCCAATATTTTGATTCGGCTCATTTCAGTGTTTTCTGCAGGAGAGTCGCAGCCATGTCGTCATCGGCTCGGTTAATATTTTTACCATAGCCAGTCACTGAGTGATTGATAGTGGATGACTTAAATCTAGATAGATTTAATTATTTCGAATTAAATCTAGCCCTCAATGATATTCCCGGGGGTTTTAGCACACGGTTATGAGAAAGACATACTTTCTTATATTTTTTGACTGGGACGAAATATTGCACATCTGAACGTCGATAATATGTTCCTGATTGTGCTAGATTGGACTCACAAGCTTACGGCAAGTGTCAAGGAGCTATTGCTGAGTGTGTAGATAAAACTCAACACGGTCTATCGTGACGCTATCCAATTTTGGACAAATGCCGATTCTTCATTTTCATTGATCGAGACAATTCGCTTAAATGCTTCGCATGTTAGATAAAATTCGGCCATGTTTAGTGGTCCTTGGTTCAATGGCAAATGACTGGAAATGGACTGGAAATGAGGAAGGTAGCGCCTCTATTCTAATCGAGGAAGTACATGACCTTACAAACATAACCAAGCATCACAGTTGCGAGAAACTTGACAACCTCTTGCTGTCTGGCTCTGATGCTCTGATTCATTTGAATCAAATGTGATTTTCGTTTAAGCAAAGGCAAAATTAATCGTTTTTTTACCTTAATCATGAAATGAAGATTAATGATCTATTATGAAAATCAGAATTTCAGCATCAGCTTTTCATCATTTGTATCACAATTCCTTGTTGTTTCACCTTGACAGTTTGTTATCTAAAAAATATTTTCTGATGTTTGCTTTAATATGCCTTTCACATTCTGTTGTACGGTATTCTGGCAGCTAGCATTCAGAGTCGAGAATGCCAGTGCTCATACATGACAACTACATAGTATTTTCGGTAACATGCCGGTTTTCAGAGAAATAGCAGCAGAAAGTTCAACGTTTCCAATAATGGGATTTCATGATAGGCTCAAGTGGCGGACCATGTTATGAGCTCCTCGTTGTTTTCTGCCGCACACCTTGTCAAGTTAAGTGAAAGCGTTGACGGGTGTTAGCATCGGTCAAGTCACGAATGTCAATCATTAGATGTCCACCTGTTGCGAAAACGTGTGCCTAATCAAACAGCAATGCGATGTTTCGGACATTTATCTGTTCACAATCCGTGTTTGAGTGCCGGTTGTAGAAGCAATTCGTAGATAATGAGAGGATTCGTTCAGTGTTTCTCGAGTGTATAATGTTATCCATTTGATTTTACATGTAGTGTGATGGAGAATCCACTGACCGGTTACATTCGTCAATACAGATTTCGCTCATCTTATTGATGCGTAGTTGTTCCCCAGGTTGCTTATTGCAAAGTGTCAGCAGTTGGACATTCGTCTTGAAAGCTGTCGGGATTATGGACTTACTGCCAATTAGTTACAGGATATCGGATGAGTGCCAAAATAAGTCGTTGTGCAGATTTATGTCAATTGACTCTTGGACACTTCCATTATGTAACTGCACAACTGGAAAATGTATCAGACTAACTCCAAGAAAGATCTATTGCGACCCACTTTTTCGGTCTATAAATCAGCTGCTGTAAAAGTCACAATTTCGCAATATTTACCGAACTAAGTTTTAAACAGAAATAAATATTATATCATTTAAAAGGAAGGCCATAAAATAAGAAATTAGCAGATGAAATTATTCGTCAACATATTAGTGTTCCCAATTTATTAGTCCGGTTATTTTTTTACTGTTATGTTCATATCGGTCGCGAATGAATTAATACGTGTAGGAACCATCGAAATTTTAGCGGTCCGAGGGCTCAGTGGTCGATGAAATAGACTAATGATCAGGAGTTGTACGGTTCATGTCTAACAAGAAGTAACAGAGTCACTGAGAAAACCGGTGATCACGACCTCGGAAGTATCACAGCTCTTTTTACAGCTTTGTCTAGAAGTTGGATTCTCCAATTCGCAGATAGCCTGTTTGAAGCTGGAACGTAGGTTTATGAAAAGAACTGCGATTAAGTAAGAAGCAAACACATACTTAGAAATTTATCAAAATGTTTTTTAGTAATTTGAGTGGTCACAGAATTATTCCAATCTGTCAATCTGAAAAACAAGTTTGAATGAGTAAAGCATTCTCAAGCAACTGAAATGATTTGCTGAAATATGCATCTAGAAATTATATTTTAGTATGAAGGAGAAAGGCATAAAAACGCTCACCATGAATCTACTGATAAATTACGAACTTTCTTTTCATAATCAGTGTCATTTTAACATCATTTAGTGATCATACAATCAAATCCCACCATACATTTACAGATTGCATTACAGTAACATTATCTCCGGCCAGAGTCATAATAGAAATTAGACTGTCTGTACTTGTAGCAAATTATTGAGATCTGACGCTCCGCCGCATTATACAAGTATTTCTATATTAACATGCCTATAAAGATGACTGGACAATAATGAGCCCAAGACTGCACTAGAAAATTTGAATATTTCATATTCAATCAAGACAATCAGTGTAATGAAACATGAAAAGACGGGGTGGTATTGTTCTAATCGGCTGCAGTAAATTTATTGAAGTGCACCATGAAAAATATTTCAGCCTACCTGAACATAGGTCATACCCAATATTATTGAATTCATATTAGGCATCAATGAACTGCACTTTCAAATAAGTTTCAGTCTTCTCATCAACTGTTTTCATCACCATTCACTTTTGAGTCTACGGGCTTCTTATCGGTCGTAAACTTCGTTAACTCTTTGGACTGAAAATAAATAATCTATGCTAAATGGCGACGGGAATACCTGCGGACACGAATTGATAGATTTGAATAAGATGTTTTTCGCATTTTTGTTTTAGCTGCCAGAAAGTGAATAAAATGAAATGAGTTTCCGTATTATTTGAAGCAAATACCTTTGATGTCGCTTTGTATTTCATTTATCAGAGGTATGTGTGAGAACATTTTCATGCATGAAAGAAAGTGAGTGATGAGGAATTGAAATCGTTGACTTGATTGATTCCAAGTTTCCAAACAGCCAAAATGATTTGAATGACATCGTCTCTGAAATTTCGAACGATGGAATTATCAATCGTTTATTTTGTGCAGTTTTCTAAGGTCTTGGTGTCTTTTTTATATTCAAGGTTTTTAGCCCTTTTCCACGATGTTCCCTTTGCTAACTTTACTGATCTTCTCAAGTTATGATGCACATGTATATAAGCTTATTTTTATCTGTAATAAAGAATTTGATACATGTTTCCAAAACCACCACAAACCAGGAAGATAGCGTCATAATGCGCGCGGAAAGCTTTGCTTGCTCCTGACACGATCGTGGAGGGTGTGCTTCGCTGATCTTGGTGATCTTCACTTCGCGTTATCAGTTCGAAAACTGGGTTCGATTCCCATCCGGCAAGCCATTTTTCATGGTGGTGCCAGGAGCAAGGCGCATAGAAATGTCATTTCGACCTCGTGAAAGTCAGAGGCACTAAATTGTGAAATCGATTCTCCGATGACAGGTGGAAGCAGTTGCTATTGTTCCAAATAAATGCATCAGTGAGGGAATTTCATCATCCTTTACTTCCACATAGATTTGGTTACATTTTATGTTAATGAGTCAAGGTTAAAATATGGATGTGTTTTAGCAAGAAGAGGTTTTAAAAAAAATAGTTGATAGAAAACTAAAGTGTAATTCCACGTATCAACTTATTATCAATCATACAGGTCAGTCAGATTACATCAAAGGATTGCAGCAAATATTGAAAGATTAGTTTTATAACAAATGTTCAAAACTTTTGTTTCCACCAGATTCCTTCAGAATGCCACAAAGACAAGTCAGATCATCCAGTGCGCTAGCAATTTCATCTTGTCTTCGATTGTTACTTCAATCACTCTTGTAATCGTTGCATATCTTGGGATTTGCTTCTGCTGTAAACTAGTGTTTTAACCGAGACCCACCTACAAAATAATGGTCCAGTGAATGACTTTGATGGCCACTGAAAGCAGGACCAATAACATTTTTAAATGTGACTTCCAGCAGCATTGGCTACGCATCCGTGGTGGCATGGGGGACACTTTCTAAAGCAGTGGTGATTGTCCCACACACATTTAAACCGTGTATAGCATATTTTCAACATTTTCTTTTATTATTACAGAAAATACTAGATGATCGTCTCAGGCAGAATATTTCATAATTTTTAATTCTTGATTCCCTCTGACTTCTCTTTGTCTATCTTGATGCATCAAGCAGTTCAGCCTGCAGGCATACATGCACTTTGCAGATCTTGAAGCGTTAAGTACACTGGCCACAGTTGTTGAGAACAGCAGGGGTTCAATCAAGAAAGGAAGATCAATGTTACTCCATGTCAATCAATGTCGAACAAGGCATGGCTAAGGGATTTAACTTGCAGGTCTGCAATGATCGGACGATAGTCGGAAATGCAAATAATGCTTCGAACACCATCTCCTTCAAGAGGCTGTTTACGCTTTTAATATCAACTAACGCAATCGTTTCAGTCAATTCAAATGTTTCGTATCATTCTCCTGTGATCATCATTTGATGTGACCGTTGCTTTCGTAAATCGTGTAATTAACTTTTTCTCTTCTCGAATATTTTTCGTAAATACCAGCGATCGTCTTTCTATTCATATTTCATTTTTTGGAGTTATCGTCGCCGTTCGTCTCACTGTTATCGTCACCGTCACTGTTTCACTATCTTTTGTAAATGCATTTCACAGGTGGACATGTGAGTCGATCCCTACAAATCTCTCATCCGATCACGTATTGCAAATTGTAAACATTAATTGATGACAAATTCCTTAAGGCGTATATTAGCCAATATAATTACTACTTGCAATGTGACGGACACTTGACGAGTGACGTCCACATCTGTGTTTCGACAAAGAACTGCATAGCGGAATAAGGACTAAAATTCGCCTGGTTTATGGCTTTTTTTTTGTTTTTTTTAAATCAGTTCATTTAGTTCCACGTCTTCGACATCGCACGGTCGATCCCTTCAATATATGAGTGCTTTTATATTTCTATACGTCACTTTGGTCAAGTCGATCAACCTACAATCATCCAGAGGTTCATGCATAATTTTTGCTCCTCCGAGCTTCAAATCAAGGAAAATAACATACAGCTGCGATCTCCGAAGTGAGTTGAAATCCTAAATTAAAAACCAATTTTCTGTTATTGGATTAGCTGGAGATATTGGATGTAATCACACAGATTTTAAAATATGAAGTCTAATCTTTGAAATTACAGACTTGTAACCACAAGACATGTTCACTGTTCAGGCTTGAATCAATTAGAGAAGCAAAGCTGTGGTCAAGAGTAAGAGACTCTTGAAAAAAATCGACGATGAGTGACCTCATTTCGAAGGTTCTTCATTATGTCACTATAACTATAATCATATTGCATAATCATCATGCAAAGTTTGAAAAGGTATAATTCATTTTCGGCATAATGGTTAAATCAAGTGGTAAAATGATAGGCTGTGGTAGGTTCTCTGTAACCTGTATTGTACGAGTATCTTTCAGCAGAAAAATAGATTAGTCAATGCTGTGATGTCTTTCAATCCGCAGTGGGAATTTGTGATAGATCTTGACATATATACTCGCATTGCATGATGTTACATAACATGTCAATTTTAGCTTGTCCACCACACTTTAGGATACGATGCGTCGCCCTTGTCAAGCAGATGATCATTTCAGAATTCGGCGGTGTATCATATCAAACTGGAGCCAACACTTTTTAGTTGTTGTTTCTTGCGACATTGAGGTATCATGTTGGAGTCCAGCATCAGCTTGTAGGGTTCATTTTATTAAGGTAGACTCCAAAAAATTAGGTTTGAACTTGAACTCGAGGAAATGACAACCGGTGTTATACATGTTAAGTAACCGAATAACTCAAAATGAAACTTGCTTCGTCACTCCCTAGCATCGTTTTTGATAAATCATCATTGAGATAGAAGTCAGCAAAGTCTTGATTTTGTCGTCAACTGTAATGACATGTGTTGACTGTAAAATCGGAATGATCATTCTGACCATAGAAATTGATAATAATAGTACCTCTAGAATGGATGCAAGGCTTCATACAATACACGATAGTGGCATAAAAATCGCAGGCATTTTCACTTAGATGCGCTTTTCAACGACTGTATCATCTGGTTGGAATCAGTCACATGTGCAATTCTAAGCTTTTCATTGGTGATCCATGCCCCAACTTAGTTCCCCCGGATGTACCGCGACCTTGAGTCAATTTCCATTCTAGTCAACTTTATACATGCAATCTATTTATTTGATTTTAACCACAAGACATGTTCACTGTTCAGGCTTGAATCAATTAGAGAAGCAAAGCTGTGGTCAAGCGGAAATGAAATAGGGAGGCAATAATTGGCGACAAAATAGGTTAGCATGTTGACTTTTATATACAGCAGATCTATATCTATATAGGAAACAATACATAAAGCATCTAATTTTAACTTAGATACAATAACATAATAATGCAATCAGGCTTCTGTGCAGGTGAAAGATGATAAAATTCTCTCAATTATGTATTTACTTGGCCGCTCTAGAAATTTCAGTTGACGAATGACACTTCTCATGATGCATTTTAAAATTTTCCTGACTTATGAGAAGCATTGTGTATATGTGTGCATGATTATGACAAGAGAAAGTGATTTTATTTATTCCTAATCACTTTTAACTGAATTTAACTTTGAAGCTATTTCTCGTATTTCAGATGGTGATTGGAGAAACATTAAAGACAGCCGGTCCTCCGTTGTTATTGGCCTCTTTTTCCAATATTGTGGCGATCTTCGCTGGAGCCTTCATTCCCGTACCGGTGATGCAAATGTTTTGCCTACAGGTCAGTGTAAGCTACTGTGTTAACATAACCGATGCACCATGGAAGAGACTCCGCTGAGTGGACTGACACCTTTTTTTTGCGAACTCGGGTATCATCCGGTTGTGGTTATCCGCCCTTTTCTAGCTGCATATCCTAACTTATCACCTTCCAAGTGAGGTAATGTACGCAGTGTTAGTATATCCCCTTTCCAACATGACCAATTACAACAAAAGGATCCAAGTAATTAAGCAGACTTAACAGAGCAATACCAGTATATGTTGCAATTTAGAAATCTTTATATTTAGGGGTCCTGGTGGGCAACTGATTCATGTTATTTTCATTGATCGTAGTCACAGAAGATAGTCAGCTAGCCTAAAAGCAATCACACTGACTAACTTGAGCTGATGAAAGAGCTTGTATTTGTCAAATGTAGCTACCTACATTCCAAATTGTCGCAATAATTATAATTTAATCAACTGCAAACTTGTCATTGTAGAATTTCAGTCATATGTAAAACTGGCTTAGATACCCTGCAGAGTGCAGACTATGATGAAAAGATAGCTGATAAAAGTTTCTGTCGTGTTTGAAACCTAGTGAAGCCCGGGACCGTTATTAATTTCTGTCCATGTTCGGCTGGTTCCGTTAACTCATTTTATGTATGAGATAAGGGTCATATTTAGCTATTAATTTACCATATTGAACATAAACGTAGAAATGGAAAATTCTTGATCGCTTTCTTGACGAAATGCACTCACATGCGCCTCAATTCATTTCAGGCTGGTCTTGTCTCTTGTCTTCAACTGATCACTGCCTTACTCCTCATCCCCTCTCTGCTGAGTCTTGACCTCCAACGACGGCGTGGCTATCGCGTCGACTGTCTTTGTTGCCTTGCCAATCGTCCAGACAATCCCATCACATTGGGTGACAATCCTCCTACCTCGCCTTCACTAGCTGCTCGTAAGGTTCGACAAAATTCCCGTATTTTCACCCCAGCGGGTCTTATTCGTCGTGGCCTCGTACCTGCCATCAGACAGGTACCTGTCAAATCTGTAGTGGTCGCCTTGGCAGTTCTTGCTGTAGTGGCCAGCAGCTACGGAGCCATGCAGTTATCTTATGGTATTAACTTCAACAGTGTAATGCCCAGTAATTCTCCAGAATACAACTTTGTGAAGAATCACCATAAACTGTTCGGAGTATTCAACTTTCAACTCTCAACTGGCCATCGTTTTGACTACGCTAAAGATCAGCGCACTTTGAGGAATTATTTCGAAGCAATTCGCCGAGTGCCTGAGGTGATGGCGTCGTCGACGGTCGCCAGCGCGAATGCCAGTTCTCCGAAACAATATCATCGACGCTGCCTCGATTTCTGGTTGGATTGTATGCGAGATTGGTTATTGGATCTGCAATCAGCATTTGATCGAGACGTGAATTTGAGTAACATTGATGTGAATGCCGGGGGCAGATGGACTACGAACGTGACAAGGAAAGCCATCCTCGGGATGCTGCTGCTTATACAGACTGGCCATGAGAAGAAGTCGGTTGATATCACGAGGGTGAGTGAAGTGTTTCATTGAAATCAGTCTTTGATACTGTTCAAAGTCTGTTGCAAGATTTTGTTGTTTTGCTGCGATGGAGATCGTCCTTACACTATCGTAGCACACAGCGTTTTAGATTTCATTGAATAAATTGCGAGAACATGCTTTGAAATAAATGTAAATAGACGAAGTCTCAGAAAAGTTTCTATTAATTGTGTTTACTACTAAATGTATGCCAAAAACGTGTCATCAGTATTCAACGCCTTCGAGTGCTTGCTGCCTTTCAAAGATTAGAGGGCGTTGAATACCTGGTCATTTGGGTCAAACTCAGGCTCCGGGTCACCGTGTCAAAGGCACCGCTCAGTGACTCAGTTCGTTTCATTTTCTTGATTTTGGTGCACATGCAGTCGCAGAGGAGCTTGCAGATAAATTGCGAAGCTGGAGTGAATTATCCGCTACATCAAGTCAAAGCTTGTAAATCACTAGGTTGTTGGAAAAATAAGTGATTATTGTTGAACGGTGAAAGACAGGTGAGGTTTCAGTGCGTTTAAGTCGCTTGTTGTAAAGCCGCACTAGCCAGATTATCACTTGTCGGCACGGCTACGAATGATGCACCATGAGTATGCGGACTCCTCAAAGACAATTGTGCCATCCCAGAGCAATCATCCAGTCTGAGGAATAGTAAAATAGAAAAAATGTCTATTCATTGATTTCGAAGAATTCACGAAATTTAGCGGATCATTTCTGTTTTACTTCTATTTAAGCACCCCATGTAGGACCTTGCTTTTAAATCTCATGAAAATGGATGAAAACATTTTTTAGACATCACGAACAGAAACAAAAAACAATGCAAGACAAGCAACAAGCATTTCAGATTGGAGACTGCAGACAGACTACTCGATATATAGACCAAATTTTACATTTTTTTCAACAATTTTGGTTGACTTGGATTAAACCGTCCGGGATGTTTGCGCCCTATGGAAATCCAGGAAAATGAATTTTGTCTTGTAAACCTAGGAAACTCGGAAAACTCTTGGAAAACGCTTTGAAATTTTGAGACAGTAATTGCGAACACGATGGGAATTACAGATTACTTAAACGCGCCAGCTTTTCAGATTCTATTTTTTTTGAAGTTTTCTGCAGGGAACGATGCCGAAAATGAGACTTTCAGAGAATGATGTGCACCCTATGCCTACTACGAATCTGCACGTCTGTCGAGTTCTAGTTAGTTTCTCCTCTAGTCAGACACGATCTAAGAAAAACACGTTAATCTAATGGGACGCAAATCGCAGCTTTTTGCAAATGCGCAATTTTCTTTGTTTTCTGTGATGAAGCGAAAAATACTAAGCTCACTCATAATTTTAGGTATTGAATTTCTTCAGGTCATTTCCTATTATGCTAATGCACCTCTGTCTATGAGGCTAAACACATTCAGATTTGGCAAGCCTCCTAATGTTAGCAAACAAAAGCATTTTGAACAATTTAAGGCTCATTCAACCACATTCCCGCATGCATTGCCGATCAGAAACATGATGATAATAGCAAATGCACATAGTAGGAAATGACCTGAAGGCACTTGTCAAAAATTGTGGCTCTAGACTTAGTTTTTTTTACTTGATAAGGAAAAACATGAAAAATTTCATTTTTGGCAAAAAAACTGCAATATGCTTCCCATTGGATTTGCATGTGTTTTTCTTTGATTCTGTCTGACAAGAAGAGGAACCAAGTAGAATTTGCCAGACACGCAGATTCGCATTAGGCGTATAGTGTTACATCAGTCTGTGGAAGTCTCATTTTCATTATTTTATTCCTTCAAAGTTTTGGCACTGGAGCTTTAAAATTCGGAAGTATATTAAACCCTATTCTTCACTGGTTGTGAAGACTAATCATTGGCCTATTAAAGGTGTGATGCTACTGCAACATAAAGCCTTACAATAACCTTTACTATTCAGCAAATATGTCAGTAATTAAACTGGCAACTTCAAATAAGAAAATGAAGATTTCGGGTCACCAGGTTGCCAATCAATGACTCTGACATCGCTGATGATAGAACAGAATCGATAACTGTAAAATTCATCCTCATCTATTAAGTCGAATACTGCTTAGCAATGAAAATGTATTAACTTTGTGGTATACCTTCACGTCGTGGTGGCACAGTG
The DNA here is from genome assembly GCA_907163375.1 of Prostheceraeus crozeri. Lineage (NCBI taxonomy): Eukaryota > Metazoa > Platyhelminthes > Polycladida > Euryleptidae > Prostheceraeus > Prostheceraeus crozeri. The sequence continues at coordinate 93,658 of CAJQUW010009068.1, read as the reverse complement.
GCTTGCACTTGCCTTCCTTTAAACATCTATCAGCTGCATCTCTTAACAATTTCTAAACACTCACTTAAAAAAGACAAAATTGTATTCCAAATGACTATGCAGACCTGAAATGAATTTAATTATTTTACAATTGATGGATTATCATATTTTAACTCTTTCAAGTTTGATGATTATTTCATAATTAATATCTATATCATCCACAGATAAAACGGGCTCGACTGGTGAATGCAAATGGAATAATCGACAAAGATGCCTTCTATATCTACCTCACAGCTTGGCGATCATATCGTAAAACTCAATACGAAACATTAAGAAATCTTATACGACCTGATCCTGCAATCACCAGTTTTGACTACAGGAATTTGCCTCAGCGGGCGAAAACGAATGAGTATAAGTTCTTTCTTAGCTCTTCGATTCAAAGAAGTCCTCGCATCGAGTTCACGCAAATGAATTTCTACTTGAAGAATGTACAGGATAGTACCACGATGCTTCGTGCAGTTAAAGTAAGTCCTGTAATAACAAGCACAGTATGATGTTTCATTTGATGACATTAGCAGTTAAGCCCACTACGTTTTGGGCTAGTGCATTTGTGTTGTGTTATTACATTACGGTAAAATCGGGAAATATCGACAGTTAAGCAATTGTTCCAAAATAATGCATTAGACTTAATGTATTTTACTTGTTGTACCTGTTTTAAGTGCAGTAGTATTTTTTCTTGAAAAATGTATTAGAACTTCAGGAACGCATCCATGCGTGCGGTAAATTACCCACTGATGAGTAGTTAACTCTCAAAGGTACAACAGAAGCTTGGTGGAACGCATACTGACAGATGTACAGGGTGACTCAAAAGTCTTAATCGAGTTTCAAATCAAGATTTCTCAGTAAGTATTAACATTATAAACTGAATTTTTCGTTTATGCTGTAGAGGAGGAACCAGAATTTTAGTAGCAGTTCGCATTTGTGAAAAAAATCAGGTTATAGGTCCAGCCAAGCTCATTCATATTATGTAGGTCAAGCGATTTATCAGATGTCATGAAAAACGTCTTTCATCTAAAGCTTTTTTCTGATTGACTGCAGCCACAAATAATTTTTATGAAATCTGATTGACTTAGAGACCTAAAAAGTATAAAGAAGTCTTAATGCACTAACGTCCATTGAAACAATAAGCGGAAGGTAAATAAGAAGCAGCAATGAAAAAAGATAATAAAGAAGAAAGGTAAGCTAACCATGTCCATTAATGTGTGATTAGTACTTGCCATGATGGTTGTCAAACTTCTACACTAGCACATTAGCTATGCATGATATTGTCATGCAATGTCGTTGAATTGAAGCATAGGCCTAGATATCTGTGAATGGCGACTAATTTCCACGACGTCTTTCCAACAAGATGGCGCACCGCCTCATTGGAGTCTAAAAGTCAGAGTTTCTCAACATCCAACTTCCAAATGGCCACTGGCCACTGGATCAACTGGCCAAAAACGAGCAGAGATCTGACGCCTCTTGATTATTTACTGTAGGGTCACATCAAGAAAATAGTGTATAAGAATAGGCCAACAAGCAACAAAGAACTGCAAGTGAAGATTACTGAAGCAGGTCCAGTCCGTGACGAAAGTCACAATCATTAAGACTTTCGAAAACTTCAAAAAACGCGTCATTCTTTGCATCGAAGTAAGCTGAGCTTACTTCTAGCATATATAAAATACAAGTCTTCTTGGAAATTCTGGTTCTTCCTCTACAGCATATACGAAAAATTAAGTTCATAGTGTAAATACTTGCTGAGAAATCTCAATCTGAAACCCGATTAAGACTTTTGAGTCACCCTGTACATGTAGAAGCGTGAAGTGAGTCGCCGAATATTAGGATATATTGCCCTGATCAGTGCAAATTATTCAATTCCTTCACGCGCCATCTGACAACTTTGTTTTGTTGTTGATGAACATAGAGGGATGCAGTTTCACTGAATACTAATGACTCCGTCAAATTCTTCAGCTGTTTTGAGTTATATTATCACATGGGGTCGATGCACAATTTTTGGCAATATTGACACCACTATCGATAGGTACCCAACAACATTTTTTCAACAGAACACTGACTAAATACCTGGGGCGACTGCACAGAAACACTTAGGCTAACAAATCTGTAGCAGTATCACTCACCCATTGAAATTTGCTTGTAACCAACAACTCACTATCTGACACTGTTTCTGTGCGGTCTTTTTCATGCAATCAAAGGCGCGATGGACATAGACATGTAAACTTTAGTTTCATTTTGTATATTTACAAAAAAATCACTGGTTTATTATATTCGGGCTATTTATTATACCTGCATATTTTTACACTTCTCTTTGGAACTGTCGATGTTAACCAATAAAGCGTCCATATTATACAAATATCATTGCAAGTTTACGAACCTTAAGTTTCACTTGGAATCATAAATCAAATTGATAGATTAATGGATGCGAGTAAGAAGGTACAAGGCAGTTGACTCAGCAAAGAAGCCGGCCCGAAGTGTTCGATGTGCGGACTAACACACCTGAAGAACCGAGGAGGCTTCGATGGTTAGGTCATGTCAGGAGAGCGAAGAGAAGGTCATTGGGAAGGCTCATGAAGGTGGAGGCAAGCAAGCGCCCAGTTGGAAGACCAAAGAAGGCAGCAGCTGCGTTCAAGATGACCTGGATGCCCTTAACATCAGCGAACATTTTGCCCAAAATCGGTACCAATAGAAACGAGTCATCGAACTCCGTCCTTGAAGGACAGGAGTGATGAGATAAGAGGGACGTAAACTAGAAGTTAAGTAAGAAGAGATTATTTCGATATCACAGTTCCTTTGAAGACTGAGAAATACAGCCGTGAAATTCCGAAAACCATTTTACTGACGATAATACCCAATTTTTCCCTATCTGTAAACTAATGTCGATTATAATGGGTCTAAAACTTCGATGTTACCAATGGGTAGTGAAAGAAAGCTACACACGCCCTTAAAAATACAATCAGACTCTAATCAGACGGAGTGATATGTGATTTTTCGAGAGCGCCAAGTACAGAATGTTATGATTTCAGTTAGTCCAACATACTTCCAACACTGTCATCAAGCATCCATCTTAATGGACAAGATTGTCTACAGCTCTTCATGTAGCGTATGTACTGGTAAACAAATGGATCAACATGTAGGCCCAAGAGGTAAACATCTATGCGTACTTACCTTCAACGTCTGTTTATATACAAACATGATTGAAAATCGTGAAAACCCACTTGTTGTTCGATCCAAATTGACAATATTGTATTTCCATTGTGGCAAGTATTCCTTCTTGTAATATCCTTGGAACACAATCAATTTGCACCTGCAGACTGCAGAAATTTTTTATAAGCGGGAGGAACAGGCAATCAAATTTTCATTTATTGGTAGTAGACTTGTTGGATGGTGCAATTTTTCATAACAAATCAACGATGTTTGCTATCGGAATACTATTGTCATGTTGCATCTCTGCCGCTTAGAGGGTAGTGACATAAAAGCTTCATTTGATGTGATTTTTAACATTTTGCATTCAACGTCCTTCCATTTGACTGACTAGTCAGTTGAATCAGTGATTTTTATGAGAGCATAATCGCATGTAACAAAAGCTTTATATTTAATCCTTCTAATCGCATGCCTGTTTGACCTGTATTCGTGATATATACGAACAGCGTCAGTGACAGAAGCCGATTTGCGACGGCGCTTTCAAAGCGGCAGGTGTGTTGATTCCACTGAGAATGAGCGTTTAAGCGATAGTGAATTGGAGAAGTGAAATCGTGAGAAACTAATAAATTAGATTTAAGTTACTTTTCCCGGTGAGTGGATTGTTAACGGTGAAGCAAACAATTGGCTCATGGTTAATATATGATTGAATATATCCTCCATTGAAGCCTTCGATTTACTAAGTATTTTCAGAAAGAGTTGAACAGACAGAGTTTCGTTGATGGAGGGTCGTTACTTTAAATTGTTTATCAAACATGATCCGATGCAGTCGAATTGGCATGTCGCTTGCTTCGCGTGTGGTCTGTGCGATGAATCGATTCTTGTCTTCCGTTCCGACTTATCGCGATCAAACGACGGAGGAGTTGTGAACTGACACTTAAAAGCTCTAGATTCTTAAGATCTACATCGTTGTATATCGTATGAAATGCTGACTTACGTGAGTTTTAATTAAGTCATGACGAGCACTAACATCGCTACCTGTAAATGGATTGTAAAGCAGCGACACAGTACAAGTCTTTCGAATAAAATGATCCTATAACTAAACTTCGATCATTGTCGCGGACAACAAGATGTTTTTATTAAATGGGACAGACAGTGGCATATTGAAGGGGATCACCTAGGCTACAACCGCACCCCCATTTTAGCAGTAGTCTGTTGATCTCGATTTCCCAAGAATCTCGAAGGGGACGGTCGGCATGCATGCCGCCGAATTGACGGCAGCTCGGAAATGCACAACGCACTTTCCACTCACCCCTGTAACATTATGCTTATTTGAAGATAGAATTGCTGCATGAGTGTCAATTGATGCCAAGGTCGAAATTCTTCTCAAATATTTTTCAAATTTCATCAATAGCTTCTGCAGGCTAATTTGTAAAGTACGTTTCCATTTTCAACTGAAAACGATGCCGTGTGGCATGTACATGTAGTTCTATTTTTCATCTGTTACTGATTGCATCTACTCAGCAAGCTGCTTGCGCCTCTATTACTTTCCTTATGATTTCTGCTACTTTTTTTGTTGATTATAAGTCTCTTGAATGTATATGATGTGTAGTATCGATATACTACTTTCAATTTAGCTTCCATTGGGCATTGCTTTCCATTTAATCCGCATCAGCATTATAGCATCAGACTAAGCAAGAGAAATAAGAAAGCACAAAGTTATGTTTAGATTGAGTAAACATTCGCTGTAGAAACAGTTTAATTGCATTCTTTATTGCATGTTATGCCTGCCAATATCTCTTGCCTATGAGGCATTGAGGGCGCCGCGGTTTTCACCAGTCGTCGCGAGGGTCGACCCAAGGCACGTTCCTTCGCTCGGAGATCCCTAGATGTTCGAGATCATCTTGTGCGAATGTGCACGAAATGTGTGCGACCTGTTGTTCCATATGATTTGATGTGAATTCATTTCCCCACAACATAGAGTGGAAGTAGTCCTAAGCTGCAAGGGCGAAAGTAGGAAGAAATTGAGACATTGTACAAGAAGAAATTGTACGGAGGAAGACGCTCTTCAGTGACATTCTTTTAAGGCTTTGGGAGCATCTCTGAGAGCACTGAAACATCAGCAACTGCATTAAAATGAAAATTCAGAGCACCAGTGTTCCTTCAGTACTTCTCTGCTGCCCGGAAACTTGGGCTCCTTCTGCCATTCACGTGAATAGAATGAACTTTGATCATCTTGCCCAGCAGCGTGTCCGTGGCATTCGATGGCAAGATCACGTCATCGATAAAGAGCTGCGGTGTGATCCACACCAACAGCCGCTGCCACGTCTACTAGGTCAACAACGACTTCGTTGTCTCGAATGTTTAGGCTACTCCTCATGCCCGAAGAAACCCCAACAAAGAACATCTTTGAGTTCGATCCTGCTAGCTCCAAATGGAGAATCAGTGGTTGGATTCATGCACGAATTCGCGCATCGCACGAATTTTAGGAAGTATGCACGAAGTTTCAGATGGTTGCACGAATTTTATCTATGAGAATGCACGAATTCTTACCCAGTGAAATTCCTATTTTTGCTAGAGGGAACTCATGCATAATTAAGTATCAGATACTGTAGTTTATACCTATGCCGGTAATCTAGTCATTAGGTGCAGTAATATTAATTGATTACTATGTGCACGCGAAATATTGTTTTGTCTCATGGAATATTTTCTAAGCTCAACCATACTAGTATAGACTTGATACAACGATAACATATAGAAATGTACAAATTGTAACAGCTATGGTACCGAAAAAGTCCGTGCAATTTGTGACTATGAATACCCGTTTTTTCTTGGCATGAACGAGTATCCGAATAAAAAACATCCATGGCGAGGGATCTGTTTATAGATAATTTGAAAACAAGTACAGGTTTCAATTCCTACACCTGTATTTGGGCATTACAATGCATTCCTTTTGGTGAAATCGCTGTCTTTCAACATGCAATGAAGATCGCAGCACGACTGCTCTGGATGTGAATATTTTTCCATTGAAATGGTTAGGCCTACATGCACCTAAATGGTGACAAAAGCATTCATCCTACGTGCTCGTGCATTTGATACCTCGTGGAATTATATGCAACTTTTTGTGCATTGGCTGTGTGAATAATCAACATTATTTTCAGAAACAATAACGGTTTCGATCTGATGTGTCGAGATGAATACTACGTATTACCTATCACATTATTCATATTCGTTGATAATGTCTATCTGGATAACATCTACTGTATGTGGTCAGCTAACGGATGACATCCAGAATACACCAGTGTTAGGGGCTAGGGATGACTACATTTTAGGGAGGCCCCAAAAATGTATCACATAGTTCATTCTAAGATTTTACCTCTGAAATTGACATATACATGTATGTATGTACATGAGAGTACTTAATTCAAATGGGTAGGGTGAAAATGATTGAAAGATGCATTATTGACATCCGCAGAAATGGTGCACGAATTTTTCAAAATTTGGGAATCCGACCACTATGGAGAATATGACATGTCATATAGAAAGTAAATATAAGCGGCTAGACTAGTCGCAAGACTAGTGCCATTCTGTTATAATATAAGTTCATATAGCGGCCACCCCAGTTGTCCCCCGACCGGATTGAGCGCCACTCATGGAAAGTGAATGACGATTTTTGTAAGGACTATTTTCCACGTCAATAGCCTTTCAGGCTCATTTCATCACCAGAAACTAAAATTGAAACATTTTTTGCCACGAATGTAGTTTCTGAATTAACTTAAGCGTTGTCCAGTTCGAGTGCCTTGTGTGCATTGCTAATCTTTCTGTCCTTTTTTTACTACCCTTAGTCAATTTCGCATTTCTTAGGCACGGTACTTATGAATGTTGATTTCAGACAGACTTTTGCCGTTAGATAGTACAGCGAGATGTCACTTGTTGCTCCCATCAATCATAATACTGTACTAGTACTAGTAGATGCGTGACGATTTTTTTGTGTTTTTATTAACTCGTGTAGTTGTCATAAATTAAAGGATTGCCAGTGTTAATGTCTTCGGACTTTCTGTACACACTTATTTACAGTTGTGTTAGCACTTGTTATCCGTGTTTTCATTCAGTTTAAGCAGATTATCAATCAGCACATCCAGATTTCGTTCATTGATACCTGCTTCGGGACACATAGACACATCAACATTGAGGGAATTCCTAGTCTTTTGACAAACATGAATTGTGTGTAGAATGAACGTGCATCTAATGTATTTTTGTTTGTATACATCACACATCATGTTAATCCTTTAATGCCACCCGCGTTGTCTTCCCTGTGATAAAGAAGGAACTTAGATAAGAAGATAAAAAAGTAAGAAAGGTGTAGTTCGGCCAGATTTAATTATTGTTTTTATTAGCTTAATTAATGCTAGTAGCATCCCTTATCCCTGTTCGTCACATGTTTTCATCTAATTTATTGACGTTGAAAAACAGGAGCGTAGCAAAGCTTCGAGATGACGTCATCAGGGATCGGGGACGCGCTCTCATTTGAGAGAGATTTGCGCAATGTGCATGCATACAGCGTTGACATTGTCTCTGATATGGAATGGCTCCTCACCCTCGAAGTGAGAGACTGAGGTGAATAATTTGAATCATCTAATCAGCTGGAATGTCGAAATTAAGAGGAATTAATTTCATCAAAATTTGAACGTTTCGGTGCAACGGACCAAAATCGGCTCCCCCAAAAGAACCGGTGCACCGCGGACAGCCCTACCCTGGTCAAAATCGAATTAATAAAATTAAATTAGCGGATAATATTGCATTTTCCTTCGCAACGGCTTAAATGAAAAACTAGAGGTATAATGTTTTCTTAACTTAAAGTAAAAATAAAAGTTCAAAGTAACACATTTCAGCATACTTTCTGCAAGGGAAAACATAATGTGCCAAAAACATTATCACTGACTTTGACTTTAATCTAAAATAACAAATAAAGCATTAAAATGAATAAAAGCAAAGTACTTTTATCGAGCAATGGAGGGATATCATAAAAATATCCTGGAATGGGCCAAGACATTTTGACAGCACTGTATTATAAAAAAAGTGCGTATGAAGCAAATGTATAGCCGAGCTGTCATACTCGTCACATCATTCTGCGGATCTAAAGCGTCTTGACAGACTTGTTTGTAAGGCTTTGAGGCTTATCCTCGATTTGAATTCTAAGACGAATATATCTGCGTCTAGGAAAACTTTATACAAAAAGTTTTATCTTCTCCCTCTTCAGGAGTATGTTAAATACAGGACTTGTGTTCTAGTTTTCAAAGCCTTGAACGGTTTAGCTCCTAGCTATCTTGCGGACCTGTTATCGTATAGCCTTCCTAACCGTGATCTTCGTTCTTCAAATGAGAAGAAACTTCATATTCCGTTTGGTCGAACAGCTCTGTCTCATAGTAGTTTCTCGTGTAAAGGCCCTTCTCTCTTCAATGATTTGCCACTACATATCAGACATTTTGATTCGTTAACTTCTTTCAAAAAATTGTGTTTCGAGTATTATTTTTCTAAATTCATTGATTGTGTTTGACGCGCTACATGATGTGTACAATATGTTTAATTTCCTTTTATCATGTATTCTGTTACTTGCTCGATCACATCGAAAAAAGGCTTGCCTATTGTGCTTTCGAGGGTAAATAAAGTCTTATTATTATTATTATTATCTATATGTGCATTGTGCAACTCTTACATTATGCACTGGGCTTATTTTCTCCACGTCATGGAATTTGTGGGGTCAATGAATATATTGAGCATAATAACTGCATTATTACAATTTTTTGCTCATATCAATTGTCTATAAGCAAAATCCCCATGCATGCTTTTTGCAAGACATCCATAGGCTCACCGATCATCTCTTCGAGGAGTTCCTGTAAGTCATACATTCATGGACTGCGTCATGGTAATGGCAGCATTCAGATTATTGTCAAGCAACCATCAGTATCACTCCCATTTTATGAAAAAAGATAATAAAAATTTACCTTTTTGCTTATTTCATCTTTGCTATGGAAAGTTTCAAGAGAAGACTGATGTACGTGAAGACGTGTCTTGCAGTTGATTTGGATACACTGGAAGGACGTCATCTTTTATATTCCATTATCTTTCATACATTTCATACTTACTATAGGTGTACCCGCCTTGTTTAATAGACCTGTCTTAGCGATAATTTCCGACTGAGGTGGGCTCCTATTTCGAATTAATGAAACATGTTTTGCGATAGGTACTTCTATAAATGATAGACTGAATTATTGAGACTTTACATTGAATTGAACCACTGTAAAGTATTAGAAATTCTGATAGCAGAGTCTCATTTTTGATAAATAAACAAGATGTGATAAAACTTCTCATAAGACTTCAACTTCACACTCAAAAAGCTAAAGGTGTAGTTAAACAAAAATCGTCGATAACCTACTGGCACTCTGACATTTTCTTGGCTGATGGAAGTCTATAAGGACACACATTATTGATATTGCTGTCGCTTATTATTGCACACAGAAACGCACCACCGCGCCATGATGGTCAAATATCGACCGACGATGAGCATGAGACTTTATCTTCCGACGCGCAGTCTTAAAGGCACATTTCAACTCCTAGCTCTAGCCTCTGCTCTCCATGCACGCAGTAGCGAATGATTCTATTTTCCCTACACCTGTCCCCGATGACGTCATAGTCAATTCTGCTTTCTGGCTGCTGTGCGCAAGCGACGCTACGTGGCATGGTGATAGGTGTCCCGTTTAGCTCAGGAGAAGACAGAGTTAAGATAAAACAAAGTCAAAAATTTGACCGAACCAAAGAGTAAAAATATATTATGTAGACTAACAACTCAGCTTTAATTTAATCTCTACTGTGTATGCAGTTTCGATTTTATTGAATGAATTCGAGTTATGACCCAGTGCCAAATGTGAAATATGCAAAATGCTACAGTTTTGAAGAAATTAACAGGGAATCGACTGATGATGATAGCAATACAGAATGTTCACTGATTATATTCATTAGTTTCAAAGTCATAATAACCTACAATTATTTCATAACAATCTCAATAAATATTACCTATATTAACTTGAAAAGTTAAACAGAACATCTGGTAAAAGAGCAATCATAATAGAAAAAATATGATTTTTGTAACTATTTTACGACAAATTTTTGAGAAAACATTCTTGAATTAAGCATTGAATTAATCAGTTGAAAGAATGTGTGTCATTGTAATGTTTATTAATAAGTGTACATGCTTAGAATTTCAAAGCTCAAGCTTTGTTGAAAGCAAACTTGTTTTTATTTTACGCAAATTTAAATATCAGTTTTCGACACAACGATTTAAACAAATCTACAAAACATCGACATGAATGTTGCAGTCATGAACAATAGAATTCATGTCATGGAATGTTTATAGATGATAAACAAATCATTATGGTTACTAAAAAGATGATTATTCAGCAATCGCATTTTCCTCGATGTCTAGCGTTCAGCCGAACTCCAAAAAATCAACTGCGGCCGACTAGGCTCTGCGGCTCGATGAATGTCGCTGGATGCATCGACTGGTGCTTAGCACGATGTTTCACCTGTTATAAAAATCGAGATGCTTCGTAGAATTTTCAAGTGTAATTTCAATCTCCATGTCAGTGTGGGCTGCATTGGCATTCAGATTTGATTAACTTGGAAAGTTGAACCAACGACATAAATTTAATGAAGGTTGCATAATGTTTTGCAATGACAGAATGCTGTTATTTCCTAATATTCTATATTTTTCATTACAGGCTATCCGTGAAATTACGGACAAGTTTCATGCAATGGGACTCGATAATTATCCTAGTGGAATTCCATTTATATTCTATGAGCAGTATTTCCATCTTCCGAACGCCCTGGCACTTTCAATCGGACTATGCTTTGGTGCGATCGTCGTTAATTTGTTCTTTTTCTTCTTTAATCTTCCTATTCTGTTGTTGGCCGTTGGGATGATGGTTATCACCTTAGCAGAGATGTGTGGACTCTGCAGTCTTCTATCCTTTCATTTGAATGGAGCTTCAGCTGCAATTGTTATTGCTTGTATCGGTATATTCTCGCGTTATCAATCCTCTATATTATGGACCTTTCTCACAGGACGAGGAAGTCGTCAGCGTAGAATGGAGCGATCTCTGGTTCAACATGGACCGTCAATATTCCATGCTGGAGTCGCTATGCTATTAGCGATAGCCGTTTTGGCAGCCTCCCCATTGGACTTCATTGTAAGGTAAGTTACAAAGCATTTCATCAGAGTATATGCTGCTGATTTCACTTGAGTTTGCCTGAAAATTGTTTTTTTTTGCCAGTGCTTTATTTCGAAATCTAAATCTCCAAATTTCGAAGAGGCTGTAGTCTCACGAGATCACCATTTATGATATTCTGACAATATTTGTCAATTCAATACGCCGTGTACATACTAAGTATATGAAATACATAGGCCTATGCACCGGTATATATCAGTGAAGGACACGAATAGAAAAATTGCAGTCCGTACAGCGCATATCCGCTTTTCCGTATCTGCATTGATTGTAATTTCCATTGTCTTGTAAAGAAGCTTGAAAGATTCATGCTACGACGTATAAAATGCAAAATAGGTTTGTACGACATGGACAAGTTGCATTTTCGCAAGTAGGACTTGAAGAGAGGCTTGGTATTCCAGATTACTGTTATAACTGTCATTATACTGTCATAAATCTTATCTTATACATTGCACACACACAATGTGTGGCTTACATCACCTGTCATCACGCTTTTATATGCTAAATTAAGTTATTAACTATAGGTTCTTGATTAGATATAGCGTTTGATTTCTACATGTAGATTGAAAAAGTTGAACTTCTCATGCATTGTAATCAAATCAATCCAAACATCACAATCTCGTATTACTACTTTTTTATTCAACAGTTCGCACACAAAGCAAGCAAAAGCTATTAAATAAACTAATACAGGTCAAGTATACCGTGTTTCTTCGAAAAATAGCCGCGGCTACTATTTAAACTACATTTCGGGTGCGGCTACTATTTAAAAGTCCCATGATCACTAACTTGACTGATGTGATAAGACGAAAATTTTGACTTGAATTGATTTCCCTATTCATCTGCTGACCACTGGTAAATTATGTGCGTGCATAAAACTTGGTTCTAGCGCTTTTGGCATGGATAACTAGAACGGAAATTCTGTGAAATTTGCGGTGCACGAGCAGAACTTATTAGGTGGGCAGAAACCTTAGAACTTGGCACAGTTTGAATTGGGAAATTTGTCCATTCTCAACTTAAAGTCACTGTAGATTCGAATCAAATAGTCGTACGTTTCTGGTTTCTTCATAATTGGAATTAACATAATTATCTCAAATCTTTAATCTCATCTTTAATTATCCGTTTAAATTATCAGATTTTTACATGGAAATAAACATGTTTTTCTTTCACATCGAGTGCCTTCCTTTTGCTTCAAAGAATTTTGATTAGTGGGGCTTTGACTTGATATTAAAGATGTATTATAAGTCGATTAATGCTTGTAGACCTCCGTAAATTAGCGGTATGCTTAGTTCAAAATTCGAATTTAAAAATATACGTAAAATAGGCCTTATCTTATTTTGAACATCTACATGTAGCTGGTATATTCGCACACTGTACAGTAATGTAGACCTTTATGTTATAACCGTTAGGCTTAATAATGTACAGGGTGTTCAGCAAAAACTAAGGAAAATACAATTTATTTGAATTGTTATCTCATTCAAGCACTAGCACTAGTTTGCATTACAACCAAGTTAGGTTCAAGTATGTTATTCATTTATGCTTTGTCTTTGTATTGAAACATAGATATCTAAACCGAGATCAACAATTATACCATGGAAATCATAGAAATCGATAATACATAGAAAGTCCTAGAATGGAAATTGCATGAAAATTATGGCACACTCCGAGGGAACTTGGTTGGGGCAAAAAGAAAATTGTACGAGCTGGCTTTCTTGTTTTCTGGTTGGCATTTTTAATTATCAAGTCAATTTCCGATCTGGATTGTTGCCCCTAGTCCAAAGATCATGTACACAAAAGCAATAGTGAATTTACAAAATACTGCAGCGATAGGATGACAAAGAGTGAAATCCTGTAAAACGTTCTGTGCGTTCATCATTTTGAAATATCGCTCCTATAATCGATCAAGAGTATAATCAGACACATACGCAACTTGTAATGTCGATTTACAGAGCATGCATTGTTCCAGCTTGAAATCAGAGGCCAAGAAATCTCAGAGTATTCATTTTACTTAAAAGGGTTCCCCTGTTCAATATATTTGAACACTTTTCAAAACTTTTGTATGCTTTCGAATATGAGCTTCCAAAATATCATCACACTACATCACATAAGTCATTTGGTGATTAATTGAAAGGAACCAGCGATGTTTCATTTATCTGAGAAATGACTGTCGGTAAAGAAGCTTTCAATGTGTTTATTCCAGAAAGCGCTAGGTTTCTGAACCGCTAGAAGGAGAAATTATCCAATAATTAGAATTTTTATCTTTGAATTCTTGAGATATTCTTACAACCAGTACATCGATCACATTCGATTATGACTCTGAACTAATTTTTGATTCGCATTCCAGTATTGAAAAATTAGAAAATAGTTGTCAATGACTGCTACAAATAGACACAGTATATTAATCCATGGAATAGTAGGCTAATTCATATGAAACAATGCTGCCATCTCACTGAAAGTTCTCTTGATGAAAATCCTGCAATTTGCTGTCAACAACTTCCACAACCAACTTGGCAAATAGTTTGAGTATGATACAATGTTTTAGATCGAAGCAGATCTACAAACCATAGATTTTTCCATGTGTCATCATTGCACATAGGCAAGATATCAAACTTCCATTCTACATAGTGTACTATTATCCACTTCTATGTGATTACTGATACTGTCCATGTATCCATGGACTTCTATATTATTCTATGGATGCTATATTATAGAAGTCCATGATGTATCATGGCTTAAAATTTGAAATCCAAACACTGCACGGTACAGATAGTAGCATAGCAAGCTGCAAAATGTAAAACTTGCTGGGTTGCATAGATAAAACCATGGAATTCTAATATATCTAGAAATACATGGACAAAAATGAACTAGATCGCTTTGCATGTGGATATCCATGTGTGTCTCAGGTCTATAGCCTTCATACATTTCTTGCAATGTTTTCTTCAATATCCACAATTCACAGACATTTAGAAGTCTATGCACAATTATGCATAGAACAGCATTTTCACAGATTCTACATAGATTTTTAGAAAGTATTTAACAAAGTTAATACATGGCTTACTAGTGCATCCACTCTCTGGTAATTGCACTCATAATAGAGATATCTGTCTCAAAAACTCTCGCCTTTGGCTCGAGTTTTCAACAGATATCTCTATTTCTCGTGCAATTATCCATCGTGAATGCACAGTAAGCCATGTATTAACTATTAGTAATTGAATAGTAAATTAATTAGTAAGATCTAATTGTTCAAATATTTGACGATGAAAAAATCAACAAAATTGAGATTAACACTGAATATAGCCCTTAAGTTTTATATGTCAACATTTTATGGCTACTGAACTGAGAGCCTAACTAGTCCGCTTGACTGTGATACAATTTTTGATGCATCCGGTGATTATCATCATCAGTTATGGTTCACTTTACTAATACCTTAAATTCACATATGTACACTGGCGTTGGAAAGTTTACGAACGATGGTGATATACCACTATTTAGCTACAGTACTCCTGATATGCTTTAGTTAATTGCTCTCTCCCATTCCAATATTGTGATGTAGCGGTATAATTGGTTTTCTCTGAGACTGTTATAACCAATCTCTTTCATGTGGATTTCCAAGAATTACTGAGATAGGAATTCCTAGAATTATTTTCCTGTTCAACACCACGTGTCATTCAGGTCTTGTAGAATGTGTCTATTTTTAATCATCTTGCGGTCGTGTTTTCTTTTATTTCTTTTATAATGGGTCGACGAGGCGAATTATCGACCAAGACTCGAATTGAGGTCAAAGTTCTTCGAGAGGAAGGTTGCGCATGTTCTGAAATCGCTAGTCGCCTGAATATATCAAAGTCAACAGCGTATGAAACATTGAAACGTCTGGATACCCGGCCAGATTTCATGAGTCGACCCCGCTCCGGGCGTCCAAGGAAGACAAATTCAAGATCTGATAGACTAATCCGTCGCATCGTGACCGAGAATCCTTTTATAACATCGGCAGAAATAAGAAGCAGGTTGGAAAGAGATTATAGTATATCAATTGGAACAACAATGGAACCTCTCAGCCTACAACCCGGCCAAGACGCCCCTGCTCACCCGCAGAATGCGAGCTCAGCGACTTTCGTTTGCCAAAAATATCGCCATTGGACACCGGAACAGTGGTCTCATGTACTTTATTCCGACGAGTCTACCTTCCAACTGTTCGCTACATCTAAGCGACATGTTAGACGGCCCGAGGGTCAACGATACAACCATCGCTATACGACCGCAACTGTTAAACACCCACCAAAAGTTATGGTGTGGGGGTGTTTTTCGGCAAAAGGAACTGCAGGTCTATACTTATTACCTGCAAAAACGACCATGAACGCTTCAAGATATCTGGAATTGCTGATAGAAAAACTTGAGATTCATATGGACATTCACAATGCCGCTTACTTTTTGCATGACTCAGCCCCATGTCATAAGGCAAATATTGTGTCACGATGGCTCCAGGAACAACACATTGAAGTGCTTCACTGGCCCGGCAATAGTGCAGATCTTAACCCTATAGAAAACTTGTGGTACATACTCAAACGACAGGTCGCAAAGCGAATGCCATCGTCTCTTCCAGAGCTTCAGAAGATCATTTGCGAAATGTGGTGCCTTTTGATGCCATCATATTGTAAAATATTATCAGACTCTATGCCAAAACGGCTTGCTGCCGTCATCCGTCAGAAGGGCTGGATGACAAAATATTGACTGTGTATGCTTGTCCACATGAATTATATTTATAGTAAAAATGATAGCTATCAAACATGTGCGATTTTAAGGTTTTTTTGAGAATATATAATAGCATTTTGTTGCATGGTTTTACATAACGAAAACGTTCATCGTTCGTAAACTTTCCGACGCCAGTGTAGACAAACCTTTTTCCTTTTGTATTCTACGGATTCCATTGCTTCGTCCCATCAGCTGGACTATGGGCAAGCATATGCAGTTATTACATTTATTATACCTTCAATTGTTTTCCAGATATTAGTGATAAATTGCAAGCAACACTTACTATCAAGATTGTTGTTTTTTACCGTGACTTTTCAAGTGCATTTGTAATTGTTTTGACTACAATTTGTTGACACAACTCAGTACAGGCATTTTCAGCGATGTTTCTCTTTCCTATACCTTGTGGTTGTTTTTCTACATGCGTTTCGGATTGTCCGATCATTATCGTAGATATTATATCGTAGATATATCGCCTAATATATCACAGATATTCGGCCTTCATTGAATAAATGTCGCAAGTCATTTTTATCTTATCTGACCTTTCTATGCTGTGCTTCCCACTGTAATAGATCATGCAAAAATTGAGAAATGAATATTCATCCGTCGTCTTTTACCCATGTCAGCATCTGTATTTGGTGAAGACATTCATTTTTGGAGTACCGCCTACATAAAGCTTTCCACCCGCACCCTTTATGACGAACATGGCCTTTATCCAGAGTTTTATGTACCATTCTCAGTATGTGTCATATTTTGATGCACAAAAACATTTCTTGAAACAATATACTGTTTTAATTGACGCTTCATTAGTGGAGATTAGCTAGTCAACTGACAGTTGAATTTTGAAAAAAACATCCCATCGTCATTTTAGTTAATGTATAATAACAAGTATACCGGTCGTAGGAGTGCTGGAGTGTCGGAGAAGTGTGTGTTCAAACTCAGACTCGATTAGCAGACCACTATTCCGCCGGTAAGAGCACTGTACAAACTCATTTTCCATGTAGCACCAATTGATTTGTTCATAAATGGGCAGTATTCTTGTACTTACTGCATAATAACCGGTATTTGCCGGTCGTAGGAGTGCTGGAGTGTCGGAGAAGTGTGTGTTCAAACTCAGACTCGATTAGTATAACACTATTCCACCGGTAAGGGCACTGTACAAACTCATTTTCCATGGAGCACCAAGTATTTTTCTGGAAAATCTTTTCATTTTTTGAAAAAATCGGTTTTTGGCGGTTTTTACCGGTTGTTCGTGTAGGGAAAATTCTGGAAGTTGCTGTGCAAACTCAGATTTTTGTTCTTGCAAATGAATTTTTCCATGGGAATGCTGTACAAACTCGCTAACTAGGTAGCACCAAAAGAACTGGCTAAAAACATATTGCCTACATCACAGGAAGAAAAATTAAAAACTTGAGTGAAAGAGGTAGCTTACTGAAGAAAACCGGGGCATAACTACTCGCGATTATGAAAAGACTTCGACAATGTGGACAACAATCCAGAAACAGACGTGCGCTCTAAATTTTCTTGATTTCCGATTACGTTTATCCGCACCGTTCCGTATCCGCTTGTCCGATAATATATATGCGGCAAAAATCTTCCAGATTCGCCACAGCTATGAAATGAAAACGAAGACAGATGTATGGATTCTTTTTTATTCAAAAAGAAGTTCTTATTTTGCCACTATGATAATTCATGTGAAGAGCGCGTCTTCTCTAATTTAATAGTTTTCCCGATTTTTTGGGCAAAGTTAAAGAATATGAAGACAAAAACATTAAAAACATTTTTATTCCAGAACAGCACATGTTATGATATTATGATATTTTGCGCAGGTAGTGTTGTAGATATCATCGATCTTGCACTTTGAAGATGATGTCACTTAAGTGTCGACCGTCAATGCTGATGCAGTATCGGAGCTTCTCGCTGAAGTTTTCCCTCGTGTTGCGAACCATGTCGATTGAAATGTCAGCGATTTCCTGAGTTATTGCTGTCTTCACGTCTTGCAAATTTGATGTATCCCCGTATAAAAAAATCGCAAGGGGACAAATCTGGCAAGCGCAAAACGTCTACGGAAGGCACGCTATGTCGTTATCACGGATTCATCATTCTTGACATGCACTTCGGTAAAAGCACGATGCTCTCCACTCCAAGCCATGGCAGTTCAATTCCAAGAGTGCAGTTGATTACTTTTGTGTGTTTTATCGAACGCCAATCAGATACTGGAGGTGACTCTGAAGGGCGCAAATAGTGGGACCTCTTAACTCGAAAAATCAAGGAATTGTGTACTTTGTCGGCTGAACGACAATCATAAAGCGGAGGTTAGGTCAAATCAGTAGCGTTTTGTTAATGTAGATGATGTAGATGTTCTGCACATAAAATATCAAAATGGCATAACATCAACTTCTTTTGGAGAAGAGAAGTGTTCATACATCTGCCTTCGCTTTCGCTCCATAGCTGTAGGAAACCGGGGAGATCTTTTCGCCGCACCATTTATAATAGATACATGTATATATTTGTAGAATAGATCACCCACTCTGATGAAATTTTGAAAACCCAGTATGTGATTTGAGCACTGTATTCCGCGCATGTTTTGATATGTAAAATATCACCCTTAGCAGCAAGAAGCAAAAGGTAAAATCACATCACACACAGTTATATACAAATTTACAATTTCAGACGGAGTGAGTGAGAGCCACTCCTTTCATTAGAAAGGGAGTCTAAGTTATCTCTAATCAAAATAGTTTCCAGGATTTTTGGAAATCTCGATCTGTCAAATACTGAGAAGTTCTCTATTAAGTTTCGGTGCTTATACATAGATATCTCAGTGGGTAAAGGTTTTTCAGTGGCATGTTCATTAATCTGAGTGGCTAAATGGCGCACAGTAACGCCAACGCATCGGATAATGCAGGCTGCGATCACAAGAATAAACGTAAACGATTTTAAACTTGAGCTCACTCGAGATAGTGTGAGGTCTTAAGAATCAACTCGAGAACAATCACTCGAGATAGTTTTGTAGGTCTTTAAGTAAAATCAATCTGATTTTAGTATTTTCTGGTAAAGCTTTACCCACTGAGATATCTATGTATAAGCACCGAAACTTAATAGAGAACTTCTCAGTATTTGGTAAATCGAGATTTCCAAAAATCCTGGAAACTATTTTGATTAGAGATAACTTAGACTCCCTTTCTAGTGAAAGGAGTGGCTCTCACTCACTCCGTCTGAAATTGTAAATTTGTATATAACTGTGTGTGATGTGATTTTACCTTTTGCTTCTTGCTGCTAAGGGTAATATTTTACATATCAAAACATGCGCGGAATACAGTGCTCAAATCACATACTGGGTTTTCAATATATATATATATATATATAGAAAAAACAGGAAACGCAAACGGCGCCAAATAAGTAAAATAAAAATCGGCCAGATTCTCAAATAAAAGTTCTTCTTCTCAAATAAAATTCCAGAATCTCAAAAGCTCTTCTCACTTTTTATTTAATGCCTTGATAAGCAGTCAAACTGAAATCGATCGGCATAAACATTATTTGAGAATCTGGCTGATTTTTATTTTACTTATATATATATATATATTTCAAACATAATTGACCCAACTTCATAATTTTTTGAAGGAAAAACAAAGTTTTCTCTCAACCGAACATGTTTCGGAATGTACAATCATTCAATCGTCAGCGGCGAACACAAGTAAAGGTAAAATCAGGGGTTTATATACATAAATATATATTTGAAAGAGAAATAGCCAATTCTTTCTGAATTAAAACCAAATAATTTTTCTGTTTTTGGATTTCGTAATCCACTAATTCCACTAATCCACTAAAACTGATAAGTAAATTTTTTTGTTATTCCAGTTCTTGCTATATAGTTTTACGTTCGTATATTTTGTTAATAATTCATTTTCTTTGCAAATATTGTTGTAGTTGATTTCGAGACATACACATATATACATTCAAATATTTTTGCCTTTGTTGCTCCTGATTGATAGCACTCAGATTCGGTGACTTAGCAGGTCGAATTCCGGCAGAGATGATTCTCTGAGGAAGCACTTCACTAGGACGTCTCAAATGGACGTTCTCAGCGTGTGCTGCTGCTCCTTCTTGCTAGAACTCTGCTGCACTCTTGACTAGTCAGCTCTTCAAGGAAAGGAATAATCAGTTCCTCCGAAATTGTGCTAAAAATACCACACTGGATTAGATGATGTATTAAAAATTATAAGAAAATAAAATAAAATGGTTCAATAGTTGTATCATCACCCGAAACGTCATGACTTTGACTTCATATTTTCATAAAAATTTTCTTTAACATTTCAAATTCAGTGTGGTATTTTTAGTATAATTTACATATTCGAAGCACATTTTTGAACGCATCCATCATGATTCAGTTCCTCTCAGTGCTTTTTCGCATTGAATGCTTGACGTAGCACACCACACTACTGTTATGCATGTACGGTATCTCCAAAAAGTCAGTATCGTTCAAATTTTTTCGATTTTCACTTTTGATGTAGAAATAAATTCCTATGTTATTAGCACTATTGGAGTCTGTGTTGACGTCAATTGAGACAACGCCATGAATGTCTTAATTAATTTTCAAATTAGCCACCTAGTTATCTAAAATTTTGAATTTTGAAGTACACAGTGCGTTCGCATCTTTTGCTTTATTTGCTACTTCGTTCATTGAATATGGTTGTTGATACAAATGACTACACGAGTTCATGCTGCTTCGTTTTAAATCTCCACTAACCAAGATAGACGTTCAATGAACCTTGTCAGAGTTAAACAGCGTGCGAAATATAATATTGAGCCACCAGAGCATCGCGTGATAAAGGCTCGGAGTGATAAATTACTGGAGGCCGATGTTGTGTTTGACAGACCGAGGAGTGGAAAACTAACTGAAACATGATAGATGATGTGGGGAAAGTTGTGAATGATGATCCGAAAGCTTCTGTGAGGAGACTATCCGACGAACTTGATATTCCAAAGTCAACAGTGCATCGTATTTTAAGAAAGCATCTTTGACTGCCATGGAAGCTTGCCAGCGTTCAATTTCGTCGTCACTGTGATATGGAACTCCGTACCTCAACTTGTGAAACCATACTATAAGCACATCCAACTGAGTCTCAATTTGTTAGTGTGTTTTCCTCCGACGAATGCATCAGGCAAAGGAAGAACCTGTGTATTTTGGTGGATGGAAAATTGAACAAGTCACTCAGCCTCCTCCTACCGTGATGGTTTGGGCAGCTATTCGAAGAACCATCTGATAGGTCCATTCTTTCAAGGGTCATCTTAACAGCTAGCGCTGTATTCAACTTCTTAAAGAGGAGCTCATACCAGAGCTTCGAAGACGAAAATTGAGGAGCATCCATTTCCAATAAGACGGAGCACCTGCTCATACCGCCAGAAGCGCAGAAACATTCTGGAACGAAATGCTTCCGAACTGGCGGAGCGGTAAGCTTGGCCCGGTTTCATGGCCTGCTCGGAGTCCCGACCTTATATCTTGCGATAATGCCTCGTAGGGAATTGTTAAGCAGCATGTTTTGAGGCAAATCTCCTCTGATATTGACACTTTGAAGCAGACTGCTAATCTTGTATTCCAAAATTTTGACATAAATGTGCTGTCAAAAATTCACTCACGAATCTATCGCTGACCTCTCTTTGTTACATTGACTTTAGGTGGATCACTACGACAAATAATGTAATATGATGTTTCTGTGTCTCATTTGGTCAATCAATTCTGTCTTTTGACCATGTTGGATATGGTTTCATCACTCGTTGCTTAATTAATAGAGGAAATAAACATGAACTTTTGAACGGGAGTGACTTTTAGGACACACTGTATACATGTGTGCATATAATAATGTGTATTTATACTCATCGATAGGGAATTCCTTTTTATAGATTTGAGCTCTGGTCTGAGAGTAAATGTAGTCTGTCTTTTTACGGTTCCATTATCAGAGAAGGTTCTGATAGAACTCATTTTTTTGTATAAAAACAGCTTCTAACAACATAGCTAACTTGTTTGAAATATTTTACCATTTTGTGCGTTTTCTTGATGACAGTTTTGCATTTGCAGGTATTTTTTTCAAATCATATCTGTCGCAGTTATTCTCTCACTTCTCAATACCCTCATACTTCTTCCGTCCATACTATCTCTCATCGGCCCTGCATCTCAGGTAAGATATTCTATTCAGTGAAGATATTATGATATTATCTTATGTTATCTATTATGCTATGATATTCTATTCATAAAGATAAGTGAGCCAATATATTCCTTTCTACGTGATATAGGCGATTGAGTGGAAGTTTATCTGGAATATTTCATTATTAGGAAGTTGAATTTTTCTCTTTATGTTTCAATCTTGTATGGGTTCTCGAAGTCCCCTATGCAACTGTCGAAAGCGCTCGCTCTCTTGAAAAGAAGTTGCTTTATCTACGTCAGATGTGCGAGACTTCCAGAACTGATGATGATAATTCTCCTCCACTTTTCTAAGTAATGATTCAATCTTGTAAATTATCAACATTGATTGTAAAGCAATGTATGCAGTTGAATATCGAAAGAGAATGACAGCTATTAAGTCAATACAAGACACCAACACCCTTGATTCCCCGACCGCACTCGCCTGACCTAGGAATCGAACCGAAGTCCGCGGTGGAGACGAGCTCGCAGCTTCTTCACAAGGCCACGCTGACGATTAAGAAGGAATGCGAGTGAAGGCAGAAGTCATCTCTAAGTGATATCGACAGCATATTGTCCTATTATTATTATTATTGACAGAACGCTAACAGCGTTCATATTGTAGCGAGACAGCATATCAGCATGTCATACGACTACGTCACAGTGTGTAGACTTAATAGCTGTCATTCTCTTTCGATCTTCAATGAACTACGACAGACCTTTGTTGTCAATGTATGCAGTTTCATCTAGAATGCTTACTGTGGAATCATTTTAAGCACCGTCTACGCATGAAGTTGCTGAAACATAAGGACAAAATTACCTCATACGTTTTCCTACATCAAGAAAATTGTGGTATATGCTTCCTTCTTCGACGAACTTTACTCTCACACCAAGTGGGGTTGACGATGCGGATTTTGTGCTTTCAATCAATCCTGTAGTTTATTGCAACAGGGGACTTGCTACGTTTGCATGTACCTTGTTCTCAGCAATGATTTGCCTATTTAATTGTAATATAAACTAGGTTTGGCTTTTTGCCGGCTAAAAATGTTTTTTCCACCACGTGGTAAAAACCCGATAATAACTGGCAAAAACTGGTAAAACCGGCTAAAACTAAAATTCCGAAAAATCAGCCTATTTCTTCACGAAATGATCGACAACACGTTCGGTTTTGAGTACTATGATGCATGCGGGTCTACAGATTGCAACTCTTATGTTGCAAAACATGACATTCATTCTCTGATGACATTTTATCTTTTTACCCATACTCTTTCGCTATTTTATATAACTCGAATTTTTGTTTACGTCAATGATGTCGTTTCTGCATCTTTATGATCTCCATTTTGAGAGAAATAAACACTTACTTGACTTGACTTGACTTGATCTTTGAACAAATGCAGACTTCACCACCATTTTGGCCCTTTAGTTCATGTAATAGAAGTTGTTAGATACTTCCTAAATTATCATTAAATGAATGCTCTTTTAAATCAAGGAATGTGATTCCGTTAAATCTAAAAAATGAAAAAATATATATGAATAGAACTGGTTTATAAACTGGCTAATAAGTTAAGCAAGCCACTTTCTTCATGTGGACGAGCTTCAATAGTCCCGCTGTCATTCTTCTGTGTTGAGTGTTCAGCAAGAATGCAGAGTGTATTTTAATAGTCATAGGTTTGATCCCAAAGATCTAGATTTGAACCCAGGCCTCATGAACGCAGAGAGAATACACTATCGAAAGGTTTCTACACCGGAAAATGCACCGAAGCTCCCAAATCAAGCAGCTTGCAACATACTCTTAGAATACATTTCTACATTTTTTAGAAATTGCTAAATGTAGTTATGCCTGTGATTGGTCAGAAAATCATGATTTGGAAGAAATAATAATTAAACACCGTAGCTCGCAGCAGCAATATTGACAAAGTGAGGTATAGTGTATGTCTGAACAGCTTCAGTTATAATTTCTACAAGAGAAAATTTCCAGTAAGTTGCAAAATTGGTCGTTGTTAATAGAATCGGAGAGCGGCAAGCAATTGTGACATTCATCTACATTTATTGTGATATTCAAATCTGTCTAAAGTTCTTCAAATTTCCATATTTTGAGCTCAAATCAAAACTTTATTTTCGGTATCAAATTCATTTAACATCACCTTATCTTTTAAATATGTGAGGGTAACTTGCCATGACATGAAAAATGTTGCAGGGTAGTATTATTGATCTTGCCCTTCTGGGACTGCATCATGGATTTCATAGAAATAGTCGTATAGTCACAATGGGTATGGGAGATTTGTCACAGAATTAGAAGACAGTCTGTTCTATGAAATTAGCGGGCAAGATAATCGTAGAATTCCGAGGCCTGATTTCTACATTTTCTTGCGCTTCTAGCTTCATGGAATACCTGTTTTCAAGCAAAAACACTGTGTTTCTACATAGAGATAAATTAATTCCTTCCGGCATGGACGTTTGTTGCATCTTACAATGAGTGAAATTTATGAAGCAGCAAAAAAAGTGCACGCTTTAAAGAATGCGCTGTAACTTTGTAACTTTATAACAATATATTTATAATAATTCATGTTCTTGCACTTATGCTTGGAACATATTCTTGATTGAAATATGATATTGACAATGTTTGAATTGCTAAAACACACGCTTAAATGTTAATCGAATGATGAAAAAGTAAAATGATCATATTGTGACTAACGCTCATCAATAAAATAAGGAGTTACGATGATCCCCTATAATGTATGTACTCAAAAAACTGATCAACATCTCGATGATCCATGCACATACAAGAAGGTCAATATTAAAAATTGTGACGCAATCGAAAATAGAATAAACTCTGTATGGACTTATATCTGTCAACGAAGAAAAATACAACCTTCAACGAAAAGAAGTTTCGTGACCAAGCATTCTGACTTACCTGTTTTTTATCACCTAATAAAAACGCACAAGACGGCTCCAACTTTGAAAATTCGACCAATTGTGGCAAATGTGAAAGGACCAACAAAGAAAATATCATGGCTTCTTGTTCAGATTCTCAGTCCACTCTTGCAGTTTGTGCCTGCACATTTATACAACAGTCTGGAGTTAATTGAAAGAATTCAGTGCGTTTGCAACGATCCTGCTATACTGAATGACTACTAATATCCCTGCAGCTTCGATGTTGTGTCACTATGTACCTGAATCCCAATACAGGATGCAATAGCGAATGCCATGGACAAATTAATCGATTCAAAGCAGAAATTCTACAACCTGAACAGTCAAGATATTGAAGAATTGCTGTCAGTTACTCTGAACAACACTTTTTTGTTTTCAAGATGACCAATATCAACAAATCAAAGGTCTACCGATGGGATCCAGTATCTCCGGACTTCTCGCCATCCTATTCTTAGACACAATCGAAAAGAAAGCATTACAATCTTTTCCTCATTGCAAATTATTTGCTCGATACGTTGATGATTGCTTCAGTCTGGTGAGAAACGAATCAGACGCAAGAGAACTTCTGAACATTTTAAACGAACAGCATCCTGACATCAAATTTGAACTGGAATTGCCAAAGTCAAATAAGACATTGAACCTTCTTGATTTCACAGTTGATCTACACCATTTCCACTTTAATTACAGAACTCTGCAGTTATATTCAAGAATCCAGCAGATTTATTCAGCATTTCAAGTTTATATTTCAGATTGAAGCATTTATATTTTTGACAACAACATTTTAATTTCAGATAATTTTTGTGCGTGTGTTTAAATCATTTATATTTGAGAATGCAACACTTCTATTTCAGACTTTGTCATTTCTAATTCAGAAATAGACTTTATATTTCAGAAATGATCATTTATAATTCATTTTTAGTTATTTATATTTCAGAATTCCAGAAAAGACGATATATATTTAAGAAAGTGTCATTTATATTTCAGATTTGCAGTTTATATTTCAGAAATGATCATTTATAATTCATTTTTAGTCATTTATATTTCATTCAGAAGAAAAAAGACGATATATATTTAAGAATGTGTCATTTATATTTCAGATTTGCAGTTTATATTTCAGAAATGATCATTTCAATTTGAGATATCTGCACTTATAATTCAGACGCTAGAAGTAATTCAGAATACGTCATTTATATTTCAGAAATCCCCATTTCACTTTCAGAATTGGTCACTTGCAATTCAGATGTCAAGTTTTAATTTCAGAAACGGTGAAATATATTTCAGAATGCATCAATTAAATTTGAGAATGTCGAATTTTCAGAATTTGTTTCTTTAAATCAGAAGTGGCATTTTCAATAAAATAGAAGATTCTATCACTTTGTGAGATATTCAATATTCTTTAATTTGATTTTGTAAGATGAAAGATGCGTTTTTTCATCCAGAGATTTTATGTTTAATATCATTCGTGAAGCTTAAATGTTGTGTATAAATAGACGTACAGTTATGAAGATAGTTTAAGTCACTGACCAACTTGAAGATCCCTCAATTCAAGGACATCACATGGAAAGTTGTGGAATGCTGGCAGCAACGAACGCACATTTGGTCACTGAGGCTGTTGATTCCATCCTGGACCATGTTCTCCAAATACTGAAGTCGCTGCTCGCCCACTCCTAAGCCATGAACGTCGGGAATGCGTAAATGCCTTTTGACATATGCTTTGAGAGATGACCACATGGACTCAATCGGGTTCACAGGTGGAGAATATGGTACCAGACGTAGCAGGATATTTCCAGTCCCGGCAAGGGCTTCGTCTATTCGTGAGTGGCACGGAGCATTGTCACAAACAATTATCAAATTGTTTAATTGCTTTCCTGATTGCTCCCAGGTTTGAAGAAGCTCCTGTATCCATTCATTGCAAGAGTCATCACTCCTAAAGGCAGCCCGACGCTTGATCATCGCAACTATCCCTTCCGAGGATATTGCTCCAATTACGTGAATATTCGGACCACGTGATGGTGGACGATCTTGAATGGCCCTTGTTCCTTGTTCCAATAATGTTGCTTTTGACATTGGTCTCAAACAAATTCCACAATTATCGGACACTTGCATTGTCACCAACAGTAATTTTATCAATCATCTGTGTTGGCCAATTTATACCTTAGCCTCCTGCACACTATTCGGATCTTTGCAAGCATTTTTTGACAACTGAGAAGTGCTTAAATTAAACTGATGCATTCTGAAATATATTTCACCGTTTCTGAAATTAAAACTTGACATCTGAATTGCAAGTGACCAATTCTGAAAGTGAAATGGGGATTTCTGAAATATAAATGACGTATTCTGAATTACTTCTAGCGTCTGAATTATAAGTGCAGATATCTCAAATTGAAATGATCATTTCTGAAATATAAACTGCAAATCTGAAATATAAATGACACTTTCTTAAATATATATCGTCTTTTCTGGAATTCTGAAATATAAATGACTAAAAATGAATTATAAATGATCATTTCTGAAATATAAACTGCAAATCTGAAATATAAATGACACTTTCTTAAATATATATCGTCTTTTCTGGAATTCTGAAATATAAATGACTAAAAATGAATTATAAATGATCATTTCTGAAATATAAACTGCAAATCTGAAATATAAATGACACTTTCTTAAATATATATCGTCTTTTCTGGAATTCTGAAATATAAATGACTAAAAATGAATTATAAATGATCATTTCTGAAATATAAAGTCTATTTCTGAATTAGAAATGACAAAGTCTGAAATAGAAGTGTTGCATTCTCAAATATAAACGATTTAAACACACGCACAAAAATTATCTGAAATTAAAATGTTGTTGTCAAAAATATAAATGCTTCAATCTGAAATATAAACTTGAAATGCTGAAATAAATCTGCTGGATTCTTGAATATAACTGCAGAGTTCTGTAATTAAAGTGGAAATGGTGTAGATAGCAGCCAACCAAAATTCACCTTTTATAAGAAGCAGGCAAAGAAGAACATTTTCATGAATTCCAAATCAAGTTTGCCAACTGCAATGAAAGAATCAACCATCAAAAATGAAGTGAAGCGAATACGTGAAAGGTCCACAGTACAGGAAGATGAAGATAGAGCACTGACTGAGTTTGAGCGAATACTTGGACTAAATGATTATGACAATCAATTCATCAAAAGTGTAACCAAAACAAATTCCAAGAGAAGGCGCAAAAATATGAACAATTATCCCACGTTCTACATGTCAGTCCCATTTGTATCAGATTATGTCAACAGAAAGATTAAAAGAGCTTTTCAGCATGAGAAAATAAACATTCGCCTTTATCATCGCTCGAAAACATTACAACAAAAACTCAAGAGACCAAAACTGAAACACACGTGCACAATGAAGAACTGTCCTATGAAAAATGACAATTGTGGCAGAAAAATGGTGGTATATAAGATCCAATGTTCATGCGGTTCTGTCTACATTGGAAGTACAGTGCGTCCCTTGCACACAAGAATTCGAGAGCACTTATTTTACAACAAATCCGCCATCTATGATCACAAGCTCATCTGTCATGGCAGCCTCAGCACAGAAATTGTGTCACATGCTAAAGACGCAGTAGATCTTCGTCTCAAAGAGGCACTCATAATCAAGACAGCCCAACCTGACCTGAACAGGCGTGATGAAGGACAAGATATCTGTACAGTGGTATATATATATACGTGACATTTTCATTTTTGAAAACATTTTATATAGCTTTGTACTCCATTTGTAAATCTTTTCTACTCTATACTTTGAAAAGGGCTGTGACAGCCGAAATATAAGTATTAAATTAACTCATCGAGTTATCAACGAAGCAGCCTCGGCTACATAGACGAATTTGTCTTACCTCGATAAATTCAAAAAACTGAAGTAATAATGTCACCTAATGCATAAATGTACATGAGCTTGACATAGACATCTCTAATGAAAGCGCGTTACACCAAACAATAGAATCGAAGACAGACAAAGGAAAGACAATAAAAATTACCACGGTAAAGACAAAGTTAGGACGGAATCTTTCTGTGTACATAAATCGGGGTTAAAATACTTAATAACAAGGGCCTCCAATATGCGCAGCCTCATAAAATACTGGGAGCGGTATAATACTGTGAAACGGTCACGAGCACCCGAAACATCTAATGAGCACAGTTGGAGATGGCGAGTAATATCACTCGCAGGAATGCGTGTAGAACGCGGCGGGCACTTGGCGGATGTGAGTACGTGGGGAGAACCAGGAGATGTCTGCGAGAGAGAGTTGTTGAGCATGTGCCGCGCTGGATCTTTTCTAATGCCCAGTGCCCGCCGCGTTCTACACGCATTCCTGCGAGTGCTATTACTCGCCATCTCCAACTGTGCTCATTAGATGTTTCGGGTGCTCGTGACCGTTTCACAGTATTATACCGCTCCCAGTATTTTATGAGGTTGCGCATATTGGAGGCCCTTGTTATTAAGTATTTTAACCCCGATTTATGTACACAGAAAGATTCCGTCCTGACTTTGTCTTTACCGTGGTAATTTTTAGTGCCTTTCCTTTGTCTGTCTTCGATTCTATTGTTTGGTGTAGCGCGCTTTCATTAGAGATGTCTATGTCAAGCTCATGTACATTTATGCATTAGGTGACATGTTCAGTTAAATTGATTGATCAATGCAATATCATGTTCATGAAGTAATAATGCTGGAAAATACAGATTGTTTCATAAAAAATGGATCACCCTTAAACATCGCCTTAACTTCAACTTTGTCTAACTCCGCCAAACTTGAACGAATTTCTCTGAAATTTGGAAGATATGTCAGTTGTGCTTACTAATATCATTGTTGGAAATTTCAAGCATGAATATTGAGTTGTTTTCCTGTTATAGATAAAAAAGTAGTAGATCATTTGATCTTCATTTAGCAATGTTACACAAAATCATACCTCAATCTTATAAAATTACATTTGTTTCCTTTGTTATGTAATATGTTGTTCTACAAGCCAAAAGCTATCAAGCAAAACAAAAATAAAGAAAATCGGTCAATCAGAGCCAGTATAGCACCATTATTCATCAACAATAATGTAACTGCTACATGTGATTAACTGGACTTCATGTTCCATAGCTTCCTGACTTCGTTGCGGTGGTGTTGGCAGCACTCCTGATTGCTTTCAGCTAGAAATCTATCTCTTACCGGTTGAAAACAATGCAAAGCACAAATGAACAATAACGAGATCGCATTCACAAAAGGCAAAGTGTCAGCCTTGCTAGAACTAGGGTTTTCTTTGCGAGCTACAAGCAAGCGACTAAATGTCCCTTGCACAAATGTGCATCGATGGCATAATGATGATTTTCGACTCTGTCGTAAAGAGGGCTCTGGCCGTCCACGCAAAACATCCAAACGTAGAGACCGCCTAATTTTGAGATTTGTTAAAGTTGATCCAAGTCTCTCGTTAACTGAGATGGCTGCACTAGACTCGTCTACTTCTAAGTCCACTATTCGTAGAAGACTTATTGAGTCGAATTTCAAGAGCTGTAAGAGGCCCTCTCAGATCGAATTATCAGATCAGCATACAAAAAGACGTCTCAGATGGGCAATGAGTCATTCTCACTGGCGAAATCAATGGGATCGGGTTGTTTGGTCTGATGAGGCATCAGTCCGTCTGAAGGATCGTGATGGTCGATTGAGATTATGGATAAAATCTTATCAGGAAATTCCGAGACATTTACATCGTCCCCGGGTACAAGGTGGTGCGACTCTACTGATTTGGGCTGGCATTTGGACCAATGGCCGCTCTGAACTTCACATACAGCAAGGAACCATGAATGCTGAACGCTATGTGAATGTTTTATGAATGAACATTGGCCAAATGACAGATCAACTTGGTGATCCATCGACTTGGCTATTTATGGATGATAATGCTACGTGTCACAGGAGTAGTAGAGTCAACTTATGCAAGTCTCAATTAGGGATTAGGACATTATCTTGGCCAGCTCGTTCTCCTGATCTGAATCCCATAGATGGAATATTCTAAAACGTAACGTTCGTCGTTCACTGTATAACCTACAGATGGCGTATCACAACTTACGTCACTGTTAAAAAGAGAGTGGAGAAAGTTAGATCAGTCAAAAATCAACGATATCATCGAATCAATGCCTAGACGAATTGGTAATGTCATTGACAATAAGGGTAGGGCCACAAAATATTAGCTTCTTAAGAACCGTTACTGTATCATAGCTTATCAGATTATATAAGGACATTTAAATATATTAGGGACATGAAATAACATGAAAAAGGCTTTCTGTATCATACTTATGTTTTATTTAGTCAAATTTTAGGATGATCCACTTTTTATGAAACGGACTGTAGTTTGAACCGAGAAATGGTGACAAAAGCCGGTGGTTTTTACCAGGTTTTTACAGGCCAACCCTGAATATAATTCATTGCAAGTGATAGATCAGATTTTCAAAACATGTTTTACTGACAGTCTTCATATTTATAATAGTTTAATGAGCTTATATTGAATTGCATACAGTTTGAAAATAAGCAACAGAATTCAAGCATTGAAAAATTGCTTTTTTAGAAAGAGCATGAATTCGGCCTTCTAGTTGGAAAGCTTTTAAATCCCCTGAAAGTTGTCACAATATCAACACTCACACGATGAAGTATTGACTAATGAGATAAAATAATTATGCAACCAGGAATGCACTTTAAATTAGGGAGTCTAAAAGCCAGACTTGAAATTAGAATATCACATTTTGGAATCATTGTTGTATGTGCCGCAGCCTGTAGCAATTGCAGCGTGAACATTCCATCACTTTTCAGTTCCGTCCTACGTCTGGTTGGGTTTCCTCGGCTATCAGTCTTCATGATGGACATCCTCCATGTGACCGACCCAATCTTGATGCAGATTCCGGCATCGAGCGAAATGCCCTGCGCCGAGATTCCATTTCAATGCGGCCTAGACCTGTTTCTCTATCCACTATCTCAGAGGAGCCATCAAGGCTGAGTTCAAGCTCAAGTTTGGACAAGGAGCCTCCACCTCACCCACAGATTCCATCAACCCCTCCTCATGTGCGCCATCAGAAGCCTACATCTCATTACCAGCAACCGATGCTTCCACCTCATTATCAGCATGCCAAACCACTCTCTCATCCACCACATCATCTCCAAAATCATCCGTTACAAACTCGACCATCAGTCGTATATGTACAACCGGAGATCGTGGTGCGAACGAACACATCTCAGGAACAGAGGTGTGGTCGCTCTTCATCATCAGGACCATGTCAACCGAAGCAGGTAAGATATTCGCAATACAGTTAAATCTGGTTAATTATACCTTTGCGTGGCTTATTAAAATGATCGTGTAAACCGAATTGCCAAAATAAGTTGTTTCGAAGTATTCGAAGCCCATCTTTCAGCGTTGAAATACGTGACTGCAAAAAAGTTGCATCAAATTTCAATTGATTGCCATTTACAAAAAGGGATACTATATTTATGGAATTTACCTTCAGAAATTGACTTCGATTATTTCAGACTGCAGAATACTTGCATTGCAATGGTGCAGTGGATTTAAAATTGCGTTATCACAAGACCAGATAGATGTGAAGACTTCATTTTCTTATGTGATCACTTTGTGATGGCAATGGAAAGTGCAACACTTCTTTACCTTGTTGACTCTTTTCTTCGTAATTATTACAGTGATTGATTTATTGTCTGATCTGAATATCCATGTTGTTTCAGAATTTCATCAAATTGTTGATGATGCTTTTAGTTCATAATACTGTCAGATAGTCAATGTAGTCTCTCTACTCTTACCGTTTCTGGACATTAATTTCGAGAAATGGAAAAGTCTGCGATGAAATCGATGAACAACAATTTAATTAAATTCTGAAACAACACTGATATTCAGATAAAAGAATGAATCATTGTAGTAATCCACTATGAAGAGAGCAAAGAAAACAACAATACTATTTTTTGTAAATTCAAATTATGTAAATGCATTTTATTAAAAGATTGATTATTATAAAGGATGTTCTTGTTAAAAAGCATCAACGAGAACTTCAGCACTGATGAAAGATTTATCGGAGCGAAGAAATAAATCCATTTTCCAACTTGAAGAGCTGGGGCTTGTTGCATAAAGCATTCAGTAGTATTGAACTATTGATATTAAGTAATAAATCGATAATTCCGTTGCATATAACACGCTATTCAATACTCAATACCCAAACTTCAATACTCAATAGTCTGTTTCAGTAATGAAAATAGTGGTATCCAATAGAAAGTGTCGCATTAAAAGTAGTTAGAAATCAATTTCGATTCAATAGTTTCAATAGTCTCAGATCACTTATGAATACTGCTAAAATTCAGCATGTTGGATTCCTCGAGTTCAAGTGATGATGATGATTTTATTGCAACAGGAACTTCAGGCGCTTCAAGCCGCGCATCAACTTCGATTTTTCTATCATCGATAGTATGTGGCAAGTGCCGATTTCGTTTGAATGATGCCATGATTGAAAAACTCATCACTGAATTTACACATAGTTGACCAGTTTGCGAGTCAGGCGATGCATTTCACAGGCAAGTAAAGATAGTTTCTGACTCGGATCTAATTTATTGGTCGAAAATAAAAGGATTTGAAGTTACAGCGTGACGGGCCTTCGGCGTCCAGCGCCTTCTTAACGGTCGATGGTCAAATGGCGCTGGACGCCGAAGGCCCGTCACGCTGTAACTTTAAATCCTTTTATTTTCGACCAATAAATTAGATCCGAGTCAGAAACTATCTTTACTTGCCTGTGAACTGAATTTACATCATATTTACTACATCAAACTGTACGAATGTATACAGGGTGCGGCATAAAAACGTGACTACATCTTAAAGTAGCATCAATTTCTAATCATCAAACAGAAATTAGCAAACAAGGTCTTATTTTGAAGCCAATACATATCCTTATTGCCATGATCAACATTGCAATGATTACATTTGAGGATGAGAGTATAAAGTTTATGTAAATCAGAAGAACTAGATGGAAAGAGCAACGACTGAATGAAAAAGCAAACCTACTTCCAATTCACCCACTTAAACGATAATCATCATGGCGAAATGTTTCTGTTGCAGATGATCACACATGACATCAATTGTGTGATGACCGGAAGCGCCTTGTAACCGAACACCAGAAATTTCGTATTTACAAGTTTTATATCTTACTAAGTCTCTACGTCTCTTCCAAGTTAAAACCCAAACATTTTCATTTCTATATTCAATTTAATTTCTGTATTTCAATATTCTACAAATAATGATGCCCGCACGTAGTCGGCATTTTATAGTCTTATTATCACTTGCAAAAGAAAAATGTCATCACATGCTTTTGACCAGTAAGCTTCATCCAATGTGTTCATGATCAATCATTGAACTTTTCATCGCGGGATTTCTTTGTCTCTTTACAGGGAAGAGAATCTTCCGTTTTTATCCGGAATTCCGGATTTTTTGACGATCATCTGAGTCTTCATCTGAGATTCGTCAGAAAATGCAATAAAAACAGGAGGGGTAAGGTATGTAGACCCTAAGATGGAATCATCTTCATGAAGCAACACATGGTCCCGTCTTTAGACAAAACATCTTCATGATGCGTAGCATGAGAAGACCCCTCTGATCACTAGTCATTACAATACATATTAGCCATAGGTCCTCTCTAGCCACTCATGGGCCCGTCTAACCATCATGGGCACTACTGGTGATACATAGGCCTTATTGGGGATATTGGACGTTTTGACTGGACTATGCTCTATTTAAGTTGTATACCTGCTGCGTGATTTATGTTTCTTTGCTACGTTTTTTGGCTCTTTAGCAGTTCCCCTCTCCTATACCTTGCATACTATATAGCCGATCGCAATAAAATTTCATAGCAAATTACTCGACTATTTTCTCCATTTAAATCAAGTTTTTTAATTGAACCGGTAGTTTCGGAATAACAGAGGACTGCGTACCAATTAAAGACTGTGCTGCAAAAAGCTCATGACGATCGATCTATGCATACATTCTAGGATAATGATGCTTGGATTATTTAAAATTACAGGCCGATTAGAGCTTGCTTGTAGAAATTCTGCATACCGTTACATTCAAAAATTCTCCAATTCTAAAACCAGGGCTGCCACTCTTCCGGTTTTAACCGGATTTCCGGTTTTCTTAGAATAAACTAAGTAGTGAGAAAACATTTTGCCAGGGAACAAATAATTTGGATTTTGAACAATTTAAATTTTGAAAGGGGATTTTCAAGATTGTGAAATGGCCCCTCTAAGATCGTGAGGGGGCCCGTTTGAGATTGTGAGGGGTCCTTTTGAAACCACGAAGGGGCCCTTCTAAGATCGTGAGTGGCCCTTTTGAGATTGTGGAGGGGCCCCTCTGAGACTGTGAAGGGGCCCTTTTGAGACTGCGAAGGGGCCCCTTTGAGATTGTGAGGGGCCCTTTTGAGACTGCGAAGGGGCCCCTTTGAGATTGTGAAGGAGACCTTCTGAGACTCTGAAGGAGACCTTCTGAGACTGTGAAGGGGCCCTTTTGAAACTGCGAAGGTGCCCTTTGAGATCGTGAGGGGCCCTTTAAGATAGTGAAGATGCCCTTTTGAGATTGTGAACAGGACCGTTAAAGATTATGAGGGGCCTTTTGAGATGGTAAGGGGCTTATAGTATTGAGACCGGCACCGTTGAAGATGAGAGCATGTGCGGCCTTTTTGGATTATGTAGTGCTCCTTGAAATTGTGAACTGGGCTATGCAGATTGTTGGGAACCTTAAGGACCCTGCAATTTTTAAGTGTGATCAAGTTCAAAGCTGATGCTTTCTAAAAATCCGCTTGACTATTGAGGAGAAGATTCTTCTATAAGGAAGTCAGTGATCCTTTCGTCAATCCTGAAGAAACAGGACGAAACGCAAGTAATTAAGGTTTTGAGATAAGTAAATTTAGGCGTGAATGCTTGACGAGAAAGTTGTAATACGTAATTATGGAGTCTATTATTAATTGAGTTCTGTTCGCTTTGATGCTCTCCAAGGCGTGTCTTTCAAGAAGCGTGCCAGAAAAATTGGAAAGAAAAATCTGCTAAAAAGTTTCGGGAACAGAAGGGAGTGACGAAAGAATATTTTTTACGATCACTTGTTGCAAAAGCGGTTAAATTTAGGCGAAGACACCATCGAAAATTGAAATCTCGCAAACAACTGCAGAAGTGATAAGGATTTCTTTTCGTGTTGATTTTGCGTTTCGTGTAGTTTTCGTGTAGAAATTTTGCATGCCGGTACATTCAAAAATTCTCTCCAATTCTGAAACTACACCTCCAATTCAAATGAAATGGATTATAAAGAGAAAGTACACAGATTCACTTGTAGGCTCCATGTACAATTTCATGGTGATTGGCATAGTCCATTCTATGACAAAACAATTCCATTTGTTCTACTGAGCATATATTACTCATACAATGTGAAACTCATTACAAACTCCAAGAAATTTTGATTCACAAAAACCTCCCTCATCATAACATTTTGAAATAACATGGAGCTGAGAAAAGTTGTAGGCCTAATTCCTGTTTGATAATGTAATGCCGAGAAAGTGCTTTATACATTCCAGGAGGTTTCGCCTACAGAGCATTAAATACATCAAAATTCTATTACTTATACTCTCAAAAGGCTGGAGGTTTTGCCTGCAGGGCTTTGAAAATATCAATATTCTACTGGGGTAGGTGCGGGTAATATGGGACACTCTAAGCGTTATGTCTCTCCAGCTTAATAAACCTCATCGTGTGAGCAACAAGGATGAATTGCAGCTGAGAGACCAAAGATATCCGGTGTCTTGACTACCTCCAACTATGCTTCCGAAGTTCAACAATCAGAGAAGAAAAAAGAATACACTCCTAGAAACAAAGGTAAAGAAAATAGGCCTATGAAGAAAACAAAATCTCGAAATATCTCCAATCCAACTGAGCCTGTTGTAATGGATACATAGCCTCAAACATAAACAAGTGACCCAAGTAACTTCTATCATTTCTGTGATGGGAGTATAGTGATGACCTAAGATGTGGTCTTCAGGTTGACTGGATACAATGCACTCAATGTGGATCGTGGGTACACGAGGATTGCGCTGCAGCAAATTGAAAAGTACATTACATTTGCTATGACTGTGAAGAAGACCAGTGAATTGATTTGATACTTTATAGACTCTCTGATAATTCGTTTCATTCGTTGTTCAGAATAAAACAAAAGTTCACCGGGAATGTTTTTTTATCTTATTGATAGTGGGTATTTTTCAAAGTACCCTGATTTTGAGAAATTCTAAAAGAGGGATATATTGAACATTCATTCTATTCATCTAGCTAAATATTAGAGAATTACGCAGTCAGAGGTTTATTCCAAAAGCCTGGAGGCGCTTTATAAAACATTAAAATTCTACTAGTTGCACTCCAAAAAGGACGGACGTTTCTCCTGCGGCGCTTTATAAAACATCAAAACCCTACTAGTTGCACTCCCAAAAGCGTGCAGGTTTTGCCTGCAGCGCTTTAAAAACATCAAAACTCTACTAGCTACACTCATAAAAGGCTTGAGGTTTTGTCTGCGATACTTTGCTTCAAAATGGTTGAGCTCCAATTGATTATTATCTATGGTCTTAATGCATTAATAATCAACGCATTTTTAGTCGCAGCATATGGTATAGAGTGTAGGCGCATAAAGATTCATAACTATTTAAAATTGAATCTTGGATTACTTGTCATCATATCAAAACTAAAAATGAACCCCAGAAAAGGTAGCGTTTGGGCCCCTAGAAGATATCTTCCGAATTTTTTTCTGACACTGCGTTCTCATCCCTGGATTTAGGAGAATTGCTGTTTAAATAATTTACGATGGGTCTGTAGTAGTGCGCTGGCATTCCATCCTGCATGAAGATATTCCTATCCTTCATGACATTCGGTATATTTTATACACCATAGAAAGGAAGATTTTACCATACAATTTCGATTTCTCGAAAGATTGATGGCTCTTTCAAAGAAAATGGCTTGCCCAAGCATTTAGACCGCGCTGACCATGGATTTTGTATGAAGATATTGGCTGTGACCAGATAGCTCTGCTGAAGCGGTCTTCCAAACATAGAACAGCTGAACAGCAATTTCCTAGTGGTGGCATGAAAATTCTTCACAACAAAGACGGGATCTTGCACAGTGTGACGTCATGGCATGATTAATATAAAATGGCAAAGCTGCACGAGAATAGTGCATTATAAATTTGTGTCTTGAAACAGTTCAGTAAAATCATCCATAGGCCTACATGTAGATTATTCGATAATAAGCAGTCTTTACATCGAGCTGAAATCGTCAATCGTTCAATAATTTCATGCTGATTTTGCATTGGGGGAGGGTAGAGGGGTCTTTGTAGTACACTGTCTAACATTCGAAAACGGTTCTCTTGAAAATAGTAGCTGCTCGAGTCATGTACTCTAGTGCACCTTGTTGAAACTGATGATTGAGTAAGCATCAGTAATAATCTAATACATTTATTTGCTAACTATGACGATTCAGAAGCATTTTTATTAGAAGAGATTCAACTTCTGCTTTAACGCTTTCAAAACTCACCGGGTTGTGTGATATCGAATGATCGTAGGTTTCTTACTTTGAGGGGGCCCACGACTACGTAATCTAGGGGGGCCCATTCCGATTTGACTTTCCGGTTTTTATTTTTGATAAGAGTGGCAGCCCTGTGAAACTACCGCTCCAATTCAAATGAAATGGATTGTAGTGTATCAAAATTCTACTCGTTACACTCATAAAGGAGTGTAGGTTTCGCCTGCGGCGCTTTATAAACATCAAAGTTCTACTAGCTACACTCCCAATAGGTTGGAGGTTTTGTCTACGGTACTTTTCCTCAATATGGTTGAGACCTAATTAATTATTATCTGTGTCTTTAATGCATTAATCATCAGTGCTTCCTTAGTCGCAGCATAGGGTATATAGTGTGTAGGCGCATAAGGATTCATAACTATTTAAAATTGACTTTTTTATTACTTGTAATTACATCAAAACTGACAGTGGACCCCAGAAAAAGTAACGCATGCCCCCCCCCATAGAAGCGATTCACCGGATTTTTTTGTGACACCGCGTTCCCATCCCTGCTCTTTGGCAATTTTATATAGGGTCCATTGCGGACGCAAGTGATGTAGACATTTTACACAGCATTTTATTGACTCTTTTTCTCTCCACTGAGTTGTGACATAATTCAGCAACAACATTAAACGAAGATTTCCAGCTATAGACCCGAATGTAATTACTTCTCATTCTAAATTCAAAATTCGATTTTGCAGATAGTTCATAGATAATAGTAATAACAATATGCAAGTTATATTGTTTTCTAATGAAAGCCACACGTTGGTGTGGGTATTGATTTTTATATGAAAAATATCTTCCCTAGAGATATTTGATTCAACACATCGATCCACAAATATTATACAAATATTCTAGAAGCGTTTCTATATTAATCTTGCGGGCCAAAAAAATCTTTTACGGGCCGGATATGCCCCGCGGGCCGTCGGTTGTGCACCCCTGAATTAGTGAAGATTATGACTCATCAAGGAAACGAATCTCATTCAAAGTTGAATCGCCAAATAGCAGTTGCAATATTGAAACTTCGTTCAATAGTATTGAATTGCAACAATCCATTTCAATAATCTCTTCTTGCGACACCTAAATTGATAACTATTGACTATTGAACCTTCCAATACCAATGAACCGCTATTGAATTGTTGGATTTTATGCAGCAGGCACCTAGGGCTTGTTGCATAAAGCTTTCAATAGTATTGAACTATTGATATTAAGTAGTAAGTCGACCAATTCCGTTGCATATAACACAAACATTGAAACGGCATTGAACTTCAATGCTCAATAATCTGTTTCAGTAGTGAAAATAGCAGCATTCAATAGAAAGTGTTGCATAAAACTTGGAGTTCAGTTTCGATTCAATAGTTTCAGTAGTCTCAGATCACTTATGAATACAGCTAAAATTCAGCATGTTGGATTCCTCGAGTTCAAGTGATGATGATGATTTTGTTGCAACAAGACAGAGGCGAAAAAATTGATCGAAAAATCAAGACAATATTCAAGAAAGAAAAGATAAATGCCTGAATCGTAAGAAAACAAAATCATTACGTCAACAATTAAAACAAATTTAAACTCGTCCAACATGCTCACTGCAAAATTGCCCTGTACAGAACAATTCTATTTGCCACAGGAAGAATGTCATTTATCAACTAACATGTGAAAAGTGTCAGAAAAAGTACATACGCACTCTACACGTTAGATGTAAGGAACACATAACTAAGAAAG
Source organism: Prostheceraeus crozeri (assembly GCA_907163375.1). Classification (NCBI taxonomy): domain Eukaryota; kingdom Metazoa; phylum Platyhelminthes; order Polycladida; family Euryleptidae; genus Prostheceraeus; species Prostheceraeus crozeri. Next base: position 52,996 of record CAJQUW010009068.1, on the reverse strand, counting down.
ACTCATCCATGAACATACATCTCAACTCATGCCGCACGAACATCTTTCAAACTAAAATACTAGCACATGATTAATGACAACACAAATTTACTACGTCTTCGAGAGGCTTACTACATCAAACAATTAAAACCTCAAATGAACAACAGGAGTGAACTTGAGCAGTTTAGTGATTTCCTTTTCACTTGATTTTAGTTTTTCTTTGTGTGAGTTTCTAGTCAGGTTAGAGTTATTCCAGGAATAACTCTAACCTGACTAGAAACCCAGTACTATCTGTTCCAATTGTTCTATGTCAGTCAGATCAAAGCTATCAGATTACTCTAGCTACTGTTACAAGGTAGCCCAGTACTATCTGTCGCCTATACCTTTCATTTCTATGTTTATACATCACTATGTTTGAAAATTTTTTGAGTTACTTTGTATGATTGACTTGCCTGAAGATGATCAGCAGGTGCTGATCGAAATGTATCGCAAAGTACATATAATAAGAGATAATATTTAAAATATCGAACAAAACTTGGTTCTTCCCAACTCAACATAATTATGTCAAACCAAGCCATTTTCACAACATTTCGGTTAGTGTCAATAATGATACGAGTTCACAATTAAGGGAAGCTATAACGATAAACTGAACCCGAAAATCAATAATGACATCGATTTCGAGGGTTTTGGAGATTTCCTTATTTAGTTTGTCCATTTCTTATTCTGATGATTCGTTCTGTCATAAGAATTGCCTAGTCATAATTCACATTAAATTACCTAGTTTTTGGATCCCTACATATTGTTCCCTTTGATTAGGGATGTGACGATGTCAGAAACTTAGCCGATTACCGATATTGTTTATTTATAGGCAAACATCAAATATAGGCCGGTATATCTAATTGTTCATATAATACGTACCTTGTACTTGTGCAATAACGTGTACCATGTAGTCGTTACATATGCATGACTGTACACCATGTGAACTTTTACTTGACACAGCGCATAACTAAACGTGCAAAAGTTTCATTATTAGGCATGTTTTGATATTTTCATGTCTGGTCTGCAAATGTGTTAGCTCAGCCGTTGATGTAAATTGATTAGTGTTTTGCTAGCAATAGTTGCATTTTGGCTACTTTGCAGGTTTCTGTAGTCTACATTTAAACTTATTATGCAATTAGGACTAGCACATAGCACATAATAGCCTCATAATAGGAAATAGATTAGTTTTGGTACAATTTATTATAATACTGCTACAGTTAATGCTTCCGAATCTTGAAATGAATCAAAGGGGAAACTTTTCACTCAGAAGAACCATCATTTTCTAGCGGTGTGAGGACGTCTTGCCGCAGCCATAAGTCTTCATCAGATTCCACTTGTGGGAATAAACATTTTTTCACAGGTGTTCCCACGAATAAACTCAACGAAGTAAGAGCCGCAAAGTCGCTTGCAGGACAGGCAGCACAACACGTACATGAGCTGGAGATATGAAGTGGCTTTTCAATTGGCTTTTGACTAAGTTTTGTGCACCCCAAAAACAGGAGTTCTGCCTATTGATAATAAATGCTGACAGCTCAATGAGTTTCATCAGTCATGAATATTTTTGCTAAAAGTACTTGGCAAAACAACAGTCGAGTTTCGCAATCTGATGACTTCTTTTCTTGAACAATATGAATATTGAAAGGAAACAACTTTAAATCTGTTGTTATTTTGATTGTATTAGTTTATATGATAATTGTATTATGCAATTGTATGATATTGTATTAATGTGAATCGTTAATTAAATAGTAAATTAAATCTGCATTTTATTTTGATGGTCACGTTCCGACTATTAGGCTGCAACTTACTATTATCTCAGTGCTTACCCGACTAATTGTTCTGGTGTTTGTAGCAACAAAAAATGGCAAAGCTGGTCGACAAGTCCTGCAATTGAAAAATTGTTCAGTCTTAGCATTAATTTGAGCCGGCCAATAAGCTTGAAAAGAGTAAAGGTATCGTAAAAGATGTCAGTCTTCATGAACATTATCTCCAAGATGTGATACAACTTCCCTTGGACCTTCAACTCCTCACTCTAAAAGTTATAGAAAATTATGGCTAAATGAAAGTCATCAGTGACTTATTCATCCTTGCACTTATTTGATTTTAAATTCATTCATATTTTAATGTATGCATGCTTGCATGAATGAATTAGTTAGAAACAACTTTTTAAAATTTATTAATATCGGCATTTCTAACAGACATCAGCCGATAACCGATATGTTAGAAAAGTTGCCGATTATCGGCCGATATATCGGTGCATTCCTATCTTTAATATTTCTAGGACTAGAACGTTGGTTGTAGTCTCTGAAGTAGCACAATGATGAATATTTTTAAGAATTACCCTTTTGTCGTTTACGCAAAATTTACTCAGTGCAGTAACTTATTAGTCACGCCAAATATTATTATGTTTGTAACCAGTCAGCTAAACTGGTAAGCTGGCATTTGGCAAGCTGTAGTCCCAATATTCCTCATTTTTGTACATGGATGCTTTATATTGCGATATTTTAATAAAATTTTCATGCATCTTTTAACCTTACAGCTTAAAATCTTCCAAAATGAATTTTGAGAGTGACCATTCGTGGTCACTCGATCTGATGACCGCTATTAATTACATAAATAATTAATGGACGATAGGCATAACTATCAAACACTTAATTAATGCCTCACTTAATCATCATCACTCAGAATTTCAGACGTATTTCCATTAAATACTTATTCTCAACGGTGATGGTTCTTTCTTATATTGATGAACTTTCCATTGCAGATCTGCTGCCATGATAATTCGGGAAATCAGGTCACTACGGTAAAAGCAACGGCCAAGTTCAAAGTAGAAGTCCATAGTCCTTCGCCAGTGACTAATGCGCTGAACTCAGTTTATACTGAATCACCTTGCAGTGACTCTGGCAGCACCAGTAGTAGCAGCAGTAGTTCAGGTGACACTTGTGGTTACGTCCAAGGACGCCCCCAACCCGACACAAACTTTTTACCCAATCATAAATCGACCAGGCGGCCACAAGTCGCTTCAAGATCGCAACAGCAGCATTATTCCCCTTCGGTCCACCATTACAGTACTACGCACAGACCAAAGCATCATCATCGGCAACCGCCTCCTCCTCATTATCATCATCAACGCCGTCAAGTGTACTCCCACCTGCAGGGCAGGAATAGGACAAGAGACATAGACGATGAATCAGGAATTGACACTTGTGAAGAGTGAAGTATTTTGTGATGTATTTGCACGCTGTATTTTGATTCTGATCCGTATAGTCATTACCATGAAAAATGGTAGCATGGCGATGTATTCTGTTTTAAAAAGGCATCTCATCCATCTCAATCTCCTTCTCTTCGACTTCCATTCGACACGCGCCACTTCGATGTTTCGAATTTTTGTGTTCAGAGCATCGGATACCATTTAGAGTCAATCGCGTTTCCAAACTGCGCTTCATTGTAAACACATTTCTTGATAAAATATATCTGCATACATTTTCACTTTTTATGTCAGTGTCAAACATTGTACTTATTGTACACTTTACATTGTAATTTATGGGTCAGATTGATTTGTTGCTTGTCCTGTGATTTTTACAGAGGGACGCTTGTGGCTATGTTGAAGTATTTTTTGACACGACACATCTCCGATTTTTTAAGAAATGATGTGTCTAAATCAACATGAAATGTACATACTTCGTGCGGTGAAACAATCATTTCATGTATTGACTCCTTTTGTGCATTTGTTTCATTTTGGAGTTTGGAAACAAACGGATGCATTTCCAAGTACATTGCTACCTTTTCAAGATAATCAATAACTAAGTCGAATTATCTGCATTTGAACGATAACTTGGTTTTGTTTTCTTTGTGATGGGACCGAAAATGCCAGATACAATATACAGGGTTGCCAGATTCCCAAAATCTTGATATCGGACAACAAATTTGTCTAACTTAAGCGTTGAGAGTTATCCGAAAGCTTTAACCATAGGGATCTTAATGACGGGTTCTTGCTATATGTGGTCAATTTTTGACCTAATAGACTTCACCCGTGATGACCATTATTTGAAAAAGTGGTGATCATCATAAGTTCTGAATAGTCATGTGGACGTAGGTCGATCAGTAGTTTAAACAATAATTCTCAATCAGGCCTATCTTTAAGCCAGCTCATGAATTAACGCAGCTGATGATGCGGTCTATATGTTCATTTGCTATAATGGGTTGTCTACATTTCTTTTCTTGACGTTCAAGAACTTTTTAGGAGATATAGCTTAGGTAAGATTCTTGTAGGCCCCATGGCGCATGACTATAGAAGTATTTAGACATAGACGTAAGCTTCTCATTCAAAATTCATTCATGTAGGCCATACAGTGGTTTAGAATTTGTAGACTGTGCTGATTTTGATGTATAGACCTATTGTAATCACCTATGAATCCTTTCAAAGAAAAAATAGGCTATAGAGTATGTACATCCATGTAAATTTATCGATACTGATGAAATATCAACCTGCTAAGAGATATCTAATCATCTTACATTTCCATTTATCCATAGCTCCAAATGAATGCAACGTGTATATGTAAGCAAGCTTAATTAAACCAATTCAATGAATTCTCTTATTTTCTGTTTTTCGCGTAGCCTGTGTTTTCCAGTTGAATGAAAACAGGTAGGGGGTATGCCGGAATGCCCACGCTGTAAACTGTACACCGTTAAAAACAGCTAAAATAACCATTAAACGTAACAGAAAAGCTTCACAGAAAATATCTGTTAAAATGATGACGTCACCACGTGATGAGTGATGACGTAACAGTTAAAATCATTTCATATCAGATAAAAAACGTCTGTTTTTACGGTTATTTACAGTTCAGACTGTAAAAAACCGTGAAAATAGTTTTAGCTGTTAATTTTAACGGATGTTTACAGTTTACAGTGCATTGAAAGTCTTTAAACTCGAGAACCTGTAAACGTTTAATTTGCAGAACTAAGGTATCTGAATACAATTTCAATGTGTATGCCTACTTTTACACAAAAAACACCTTTCGATTTGAACACATCAGAGATTCGAATTACTAGAAAATGTAAGTATTCAAATCTGAGATCACAAAATATTGAAAGATTTATAAAATCATTTAAGTCCGTAAAGTCGCTCAAGTTTTGAAATGTCTGCCATTTAGAGAGAAATCATCATATGAAGAAAAGTAAACTTACAGTATATATTTATGTCGCATATTAACGGAGGTTTTGTGTGCAACAGAGGAAAACTCTCTCACTTGTTTTTCAACATAATACCAGCTCATTATTTCATTTAATCATTTCATTATAATACCAGCTCATTAAAGTTCGACCTACATTTCACAGCATCATTATAATTATGTTCAACAAGATCACCGTCGCAATCGACCACCATTTGTAATCTTGCCACGATGTTGGCCACACGTCCAGCTTCTAGCTCTTCTGGTGTGATGTCAGCGCAGATGTTGATGATCTTCTGACGGATCTCCTGCAATGCGCTTGGCTTGTTTTCGTGGTAAACTTTAGCCTTCAACCAGCCCTAGACCCAGTATTCTTTTTCGTGACTGTCAATAACACTCGATCAATCTGTTCATAAAGGAATCACGCTTCATGCTGACTCATCTTCTCTGCCGACTCGCTGAGCGTGGTGCTGATTTAATTGATTGATCATTGCTATTCCCATGTCATGCTAAGAAATGGATCTGCAGACTCGCATGGATATCGTGCAAAGTTATTTTTCGTGTGGAAGGAGTGCATCTGGGGCTTTGAGACTTTTTAAATCTCAACGCTCTCTTGTGAAGGATCCTTTTTTCTTATCATCTGTGACACGACTTATCAAGAAGCTTGAAGAGACTGGTAGTATCGCGGACTTTCCATGCAGTGGTCGGCCGTCCTTCAATGAGCTTGACATCCTGGATGTTTTGGAGGCTGTGACGCAGTTATCAGACTCTTCATCTCTGGGCTCAACTTCTGTACGCCGCATTTCCTCTGAAGTCGATGTCAGCAAGACCACTGTCCACAAGATAATGCGTTGTCACCTTCAGTTGTATCCTTGCAAACTGCAACTAATGCAGTCACTGGAGTTGAACGATAAACAAAAACGTCTGGCGTTTGCAAATTGGATTCTATCCCAGCCAGACAAAATTCCTGACATCCTTTGGTCTGACGAAGCCAATTTCAGCCTGGATGGCCAGGTTAATACCCATAACTGTCGTATCTGGTCGTCAGCAAAACCTGAAAGCTATCTTACAAAATCTTTGCATTCTCCAAAGCTATGCGTTTGGATGGGACTTTCCTCAAAGTTTGCTCTCCACCCATTTTCTTTGATGAGACAGTTGATTCTGAGAGATACCTGGAGATGCTACAAACACATGTGCGACCGCAGCTAACCTCTAGACGCAAGCTGTCCACCACGATATTTATGCAGGAGGGGGGCACCACCCCATTTTGCCAGCAATGTTCGCAAATTTCTATGCAGAACCTTTACTGATGACCGAATTATCAGTCGATGCTGCGCACATCCCTGGCCCCCGAGATCACTCGACCTCAACCCTCTCGACTTCTGGTTCTGGGTCTAGGGCTGGTTGAAGGCTAAAGTTTACCACGAAAACAAGCCAAGCGCATTGCAGGAGATCCGTCAGAAGATCATCAACATCTGCGCTGACATCACACCAGAAGAGCTAGAAGCTGGACGTGTGGCCAACATCGTGGCAAGATTACAAATGGTGGTCGATTGCGACGGTGATCTTGTTGAACATAATTATAATGATGCTGTGAAATGTAGGTCGAACTTTAATGAGCTGGTATTATAATGAAATGATTAAATGAAATAATTAGCTGGTATTATGTTGAAAAACAAGTGAGAGAGTTTTCCTCTGTTGCACACAAAAACTCCGTTAATATGCGACATAAATATATACTGTAAGTTTACTTTTCTTCATATGATGATTTCTCTCTAAATGGCAGACATTTCAAAACTTGAGTGACTTTACGGACACCCTGTACATGGCAATCACTTTCTATATCGTATGCCTAACTATTGTCATCTTTGATTGATTAAGAGAGTTTTTTATCTTTACATGCCATTGAGTAACATTTTTTACGTATATTTCAAGTTGATAAAACGATGAGTTCTTCCTTGATAGAGTCAATCAGCAGACCACTAAGGTTATCCACCCAAATATTTTCCAGAACTGAGAATACCCTTTCGACGAATGCATTGCTAACAGGGATAGGCCCTACTAATGAACATCTGGAAGATTTGCTTTAGAACAAGCGCATCAGTCTTGTCGAAATGGACAAAAAATAGTCCATTTATCGAGTGTAGGATACTTTCAAGGAGACGATCGAAGTTCTTTCAATAGGTCGTCATTTGGTTTGGGGCATCTGTCTTTCAAAACATGGAGTTCTGTTATTGTCAATATTTCTTTCATCGATGCTGCAGCGCTGAGAGAAGATGCTCTATAGCTTTTTATAGAAAACTTCCTTCTCATGGAGCAGTCGAATCAGCCTTTCTCTCTCTCATTATTAAGCTTCAATCGACGTCAACACACCCAAGGCTTATAAGGATTTACATGTATATGATGTATGAAATTATCTATGTTTTCTATTGTTAAGTGAAAAGTATTAAGTCTGGTGCCGTAATTGTCGGCAAAATATATCTTCAGATTATTTCCAATCAAGTGCATATTACCATGCTTTTGATAGCTGATGAGTGCGAGAATGTGGTTAAATGTGGATTAAAGTTCTCAAAATGATTGCGCTTGCCGATATCAGGAGGCTTGTCAAATCTGAATGTGCTTAGCTTCATAGACAAATGTTCCAGAACATGATATGACTTGGAGACATTCCATGTAGATAGTGTCTCAAAATTAGCGCAGTTTTTGATTTTGGTGTGAGAACGAGACTTTGCGTTCAAAAACTGAATTATAGACCTAAAAGCGTAAAGAATTATCATGAGGTTTTAGTATTTAAAGATATTACTCAAAAAATCGTTTAACTTCAAACAGTAATATCGCCATTTATATCAATATAATAAGCGTGAGCTTGAGCTTGTAATAAAAGTATCAAAAGCATGTCTGATAAACACAATCTTGTGTCATGCGTGCCACAAATAATGCGACTTCTCTGATTGGCCAGCAATTAAAAAGTGCACCGGATACAATCTGACAGAAAGGTTTTGAATATTCATTACAAAAATAAATTTTTGCTGTTGTCGAAAACTTCATTCATGGTAAATTGTTTAGTGAGAATTAGTTAATTAGAATTAGAATTAGAATAAATTATTAATTAGAATCATTTAGTCAAGAATCAGGAAAAACCTATCGACTCACCTAGAAATTGTCCAGGTGTTCTATGAGAATGAAAGATGTGCCTCTCAAACTTTGTGTGCATATAAGATAAGAGGGATGCATTAGTCACTCCAATATCACACGTCTACCTTCAAAATTTGAAAAGACTTGAAGTCGTCTTCTTTGATGCCCCAGGAAGAAGTAAAAAAATTTGAAGATGAATATCATGCACTTTTTTTGCAGAAGGTAGGCTAAAATTGTAGCCTACCCTCTGCAAAAAAAGTGTGATGTCGTTCAGTCTTCGAGCTCATGGAACTTGTCCAGCTACAGTATTTGCTTCTCTCACTGGAACTGCGAGATCAATATTCGTAGAATATTGAAAGACGTTATAAGAAGAATTATAAGAAGAATACTGAATTCGTTTAAACATCTCTGAACTGGTCGTGTGTAGCTGTCGTCTCGTGCTATTGCTGCTTTTGTGATTATCGTCGGTTCGATCGTGTGGATTTTGATAAAATTTATATATTTGTGATCCTTTGCATCTTCCCTGTGATATTCCGTCGGTATTTTCTCCATTCGTCCTCGCTCTATCCGGCTATCATCGTTTTTGTGTCTGTGCTTCGGTGATTCGTGATCCTTGCTCACATTGCGCGTTTGTAACAATCTTTCTGCACCAGCAAGCTGTGACGAAGAGCGTGTCGGACATTGCATGCACTCAATTTTCTCATTCCTGGAATAATAAGAAGTTCAATTCTCTGGTCGGATATGTTATCATAGTGTAGCGGCATTAACGTGTGACTGCCAGTTGAAAGTCCTCTGGTTCAAATATACCTTTTGACATTCAGGGTGAAAGTTATGTGTTTCTGAACGCGATAAATTTTCTGCCAACGTCCTGGACTGCTGATCGTGCTATATTGGGTTTGATACTGGCTTCAGAATTCTTTTTATAAAGATGGCTACACCTACAATGAAAACAAGATCCAATAATTCTACCAAGTCATCTCTCAGTTACATGGACGTCAAGCAATTAGTGGAAGAGAGTAAGAAGGAGATCGTTTCCAGCTTTCAATCTGAAATATCAAAAACTTCAGTTGCTCTGGATGTAGTTTCTAAACGTGTTGAGAGCATTGAGCAAAGCATCGTTGATTTGAAAAGGGCATCCAATAGACATGACGATGAAATAAAATCAGTGAAAGTTGCATGTGAGAAAATGTCTTCTGAGTTACCTATGATGATGTTTGAAGAGTTGGATGAAAGATTGAGAAAGATCAACAATATTGTCATCTCTGGCGTTGATGAGGTGGATGGGTCCCTTAAAGAAAGGAATGCGCATGATCGTAGTCAGGTGCTTCAAATGTCGTCTGAAATTGGTTGTTCTTTGGGTTCAGGATGCATTGCTAATTTGCGCCGCATTGGTCGTATTGGATCAAATCGTCCAAGACTTCTATGTCTGACTTTGAGCAATCAATCAGTCAGAAATAAGATATTACAAAACTCCAAGCAACTACGATCATCAACGTACTTTAAGCGCACTTACATAAGTCCTGATAGAACAGCAATACAAAGAGTGGAGTTCAAACGTCTGAGAGATGAGCTGCATCAACGTAAAGCGAATGGGGAAGATGTTGTGATATTCAAGAATCGCATTGTTCACCGTCAAAATCTTTCATCGCAGAATTTTCGTTGAAGTGTTTTAGTATTCAAAGGACTTTACATAAACATCTTCCAACGATGCTTCTTTTAAATGCAAGATCTCTACTACCCAAGTTTGATGAATTCTGTGTTCTAATGTCGTCATTGTGCCCAGGCATTGCTCTTATTACAGAGTCTTGGCTAAATTACAAAATCACAGATGATATTATATGCATTGATGGATATGATATATACAGGAGTGATAGGTGTGATCGAGTCGGTGGCGGGGTATGCGCCTATATCAAATCGAACTATCATTGCGAAACGGTAATTTATCCTTTTCCCTCAACAATGGAGTTGATCACTTTGAGAATTTCTTCCTTGAATATATTTCTCGTTTGTGTATACATCCCTCCAAATTTAAAAAGCATTGATCTGCAGCAAATTTCGGATTTCTTTGTCGACATGCTTGATAAAGAATTATTGAGATTACCAAGTATAAATATTGTGATTGCTGGCGACTTCAATAACTTCTCAAGTCGCTTATTTGATACTCACTTTTCTATGTGAAACTGTCAAATCTCCAACTAGAAATGATTCATTTCTTGATCAGATTTGGATCAGTCCTGGATTATGGGATATTTATCAGGACAATGCTACAACTGGCCCGCCTCTTTGTTCCTCAGATCATAATTCTGTTGTGTTATTTGGTCAAAGCTCTCCACGGGACTGCAGATTAGTAAAAGTCTGGGACTTCCGTCAATCTAGAATTGATGATTTCGTTGTCAATAACTGATTTCTCAAATATCACCTCGCTTGATAATGTGGATGAAATGTGCAATGAACTTTATGTGATTCTACAGGCTGCAATGTCCTTCATACCTGTAACTTTTGTTGTATTATCCAGTAATGACAAGCCGTGGATGACACCGCTGTTAAAACATCTTATAAAATTGAAATGGTGTGCCAAAACGCATTTGGACTGATAGACAAATCACTTCTGCGCAGCATATCTGGAGAGTAGTTAATGAAATTCGTGGAAAGGTCTCCTCTAATTGTTATGACGCACTCATTTCGAAACTTGGTGGCAAGACGAACTTTATGGCAGAAATGCTGAGTGAGCTGAGTAGTAATTACAATTATGACAGTGACGATGAGCTGAAGAACTTCGCAGACGATGACTGGCATCCAGATATTGGTCTTCATGATGTTTGGCATGCACTTACTCATTTGAAGAGTGCGAAATCGTCTGGAGGTGATGGTATACCGAACCGTATTTTGAAGGAAGGTGGTCATTGGTTAGCTTCTCCACTACATTGCATTTTTGAAAGTTCCGTCAGGGAGCGTAAATTCCCTTCGTGTTGGAAGTTAGCCGACATCGTTCCCGTACCGAAGTGCAAAAGACCTGAACTAAATGATTTCCGTCTTATTTCCTTCAATGAGACCTTCAATGAGTAAAATTTTTCTGAGAAGCTTGTCTTAAAGTCATCGTATGCACAGCTTTCTCCACTTTTTGGACCGAACCAGTTTGCGTTTAGACAATATGGATCGACTGATGGTGCTCTCATCAGAATGAATGACAGTATCACTGAGCAAGCATGCCGGCACGTAAAAGGGGCAGCATGGGCAAGTATAAAAAAGGCATTTTGCATAATATGCACACCTACATGTATATACAAGAAATTGGACTATTTTACACGCCTTTATTTATTTAAATTATATAACCATAGACCAGGAAGCACTTACTAGTTTCCCTGCCGCGCGAATCGCGCGGATTTCCATACTAGGCGTGGTGTAGAACGTTGTGGATCGAGCTTGATATCATTACATCGGAGCATGATAATCATCGCTTTGCAATAACAATTAGCTGCGGTAGGAATAGTTCCGTAGTCCATAGGTTATTAGTCCATAGTATTGCATGTTCGCATCGGTATCGGCACCTTTATTTGTATCTAAAGTATGGGAACTTTTATTTGAAAATTTTGACTTTATATGTGATTTTTGAATTACTTTTCTTCTGCTTAAATGAATACGGAGTTCAAATGATCTTATATAGAGGTTTCTTTTAACAAATGCATAAACATAATGCCATGATTTAACAATATTATAAGTAGGTTCCATTCCGATGAAATAACGTGTGAAAATATGAGGCTTATAGAATAAGGAGAAGTTAAAAATATGACAATGTGATGCAACCGAAATCGAATCATATATTGTAGGTTCTATATACACTTTTACGTACAGTGACTTAAACTTGATATTCTTAATGTGTACTTAACTGTAAGGTTATTATTATTCACGACACCGGTATCCAGCTTTGATACGGAAAATATTCAAAAATAAAATATTTGATCAAATCATTATGATCTATTTATGTACAAAATATCAAACAATATAATCTAAACCTCTGTGATAACTCTAATGATACAAACAAGAAAAACAAGAGCCAGATCAGAAATTTCCAAAGTATGAGAGTCTCTTTTCATTGAATTTGATGAATTCATCAGCAACGGTGTGGATATTAACATCGTCCATGTAATCCTTATGCAATACTGCAAACAAGATATTGTTAAGGTGGTTTGGTCCAGTCTTGGCTCTGGTCCATGTTTTCAGGCGTCGCATTGCGCTGAAACTTCTTTTCGCTGTCGCTGAGCTCATGGGTACTGTGCAATAATATTTCAGCAAGTAGTGGGTAATTTTGCAAGCTTTTTTCGTCATTGGCATTGCGTTAAATATATCACAAATTGTTGATATCTTTGTAACCGTCTTTATTCTTGGTTTGATCTGTTCATTTCTCATTTTGAGGAGGACTGGCAAACCCTTTAGTTCTTCTTCAATTTCTGCTTTGCGAGATTGTTGAAGCTTCATTACTCTGGACACAATTGGAAATATTTTGTCAAATGATTCCTTCTCGAGCTTGCCATTTACAGAGTCTATCAGGGCTATTTCAATATCTTCTAATATTTTCAAATCATTTTGGGAGAATCTTCTCTGCATTGCTCCGTCGATCAAATTGATCAAATCAAAATATTTCTGGAAAAAGATTGGAACGTTGTATCCGGTGTATCAATATCAGGCAAGTCTGTCATTTCGGACAATATTTCTGGCAGTTTTCTTTTTCTCTTTTCCTTTCTCTCCATGATGCTATCTGTCATTTCGTCCCCTAATTCTGCTTGTAGCTTTTCTGCATGACTAGCTAGTATGCTAATCGTACTAGCCTCGTCATTGCAGCACATTTCTTTGAATCGTTGCTTCGCAAGGTTTTGAAGACGAAATTCGCTTCTTGAGCACTAACATCAGATCTTTGACTAGTCCTGGAAATATTCTCCATTATACAGATCACGTCGTATGAGCACTTAATGCTAGCGATCAAAAAAGTGTCCCCCAATTGATTCACTATTCCTTTCGACTTTCGACTCCCAACTGTATGACATTACCTATTTTGTAAATGTGACCGCAGACTTGCCCACGCCTTGTGAAAAGTCAGCATTGTTTCTATTTGCCCATCCTCTATAAATTGCACAATGGCAAATTGCACCTGTCAAAATGCAAGACGCAGTAGAATAACTTGGCCGCCGCGCAAAAAGGCAACATAGAAACACGCGCCCACGTTGTACTCGTAAAAAAAGGCAACATATGTACATTAATAACTTATGCCGACCATGTAAAAAGGCAAAATAGATCAATTTGCTCACCCTACAAAACGGCAATCATGTTGATCAACTTGCCCACTCTGTCAACCAAAAGGCGACACATATTAACTTGTCCATCCTGTCTAAAGGAAACATCCTAACTGAAGTCACTTACAGCGTACTTGAAAAAGGGCAATATACTAGCGTAATATAGGTAATTAAACATTTGCCCATCCCGTGAAAAGGCAATTTGCCCCTCCTGTAAAAAGGCAGCATTGCCCACCCTGCCCACCGTGTGAAAAGGGCAGCATGGGCTTTGCCCACCCTGCCCACCCCGTGCCGGCATGCTTGTCACTGAGTACATGGATCCAGCTGATGTTCTGGCAGTGAGACTGACATGCCTTGATTTAAAGAAGGCATTTGATAAAATTCTGCCAAATATCTTGCTAAACAGACTTTTGATGGAGGTGTAAGTGGTGGTTTCATAACATGGTTGAAAAGTTATTTGACGGAGAGGTTGATTCGCATTAAAATCAACTGTGCATTTGGCCCCACTTTCAATGTTCCTTCAGGAATCCCACAAGGATCAGTATTAGGTCCTGTGTTATTTGCGGTACTCATGGGCTCGCTCTCAGTTTCACCGTTGTCAACCGTTGTCATCTATGCTGATGATGTAAGCTTGATTGAGCCGATTTTTAAAAACGACACATCCTGTGATAATTTAACGGATTTTTTCGCTTGGATTCGTCAAAAACATATGACTCTAAATTTGCGTAAATCCAAGCAAATGGTATTCCGATGTGGCTCTCCTTGTACATGTATATATTTTTATCCTGACATTGAGGTTGTAAGTGAATGCAAGATACTTGGAGTGATTTGGAATGACAAGCTCAAATGGAATTCGCATGTTGATGCTGTATTGAGAACTTCCTCGCAGCGTTTGTATACAATACGTCTTTTGAAACCTTTGTTATCGCGAGTTCAATTAGTGGATGTATATAACTCCATCATTTTGTCTCTACTCTTATATGCCGCTTCCTTGTTAGCATGGCTTCCAAAATCACTAAAAATAGACCTTGAAAAGTTTCATCAACGTTGTCATGTCATTATTTGTGGGAAACATTGTAAATGTGACGATTTTCCTTCACTTTCTTCATTAAGAAAAAATCGTTCAATTGATTATTTCAGAAAATGTGAAGATTTCGAAGTACATCCTCTTCACGGCTTTGTGCCATCTCGCATGCACCGCAGTAGCCATTTATGTTTACCTGAAGTTAGCTCAGAGCGCAGACTGCGCTCTTTCTTCCCTTATGTCTCGCTTATGATTAACAATATTACCTGTACTTGAATTTTTGCTTTCAAATGCTGCTGTACTCGTATATCTTTAAATGTTACCTTTTTTTATTTTTCTCTGTGTCAATAATTCGAGTGTTCTGATTATCAGTGGTACAAATATACGCTTACTTACTTACTTACAGACAAATTAAGATATTTTCTGTATCCCTTCTCTTTGCGTCAGGCAATCACTTCAGATGATAAAGATAATCAAATAGAATTTGATCAATGAGCAATACAGATTTAGTACCCAACATTATTTGTAGCGATTAAGCAACATTTTCACAAAATGGCTCTATAAATAGGCATAATTGCATCATTGCCATATGGCAAGTGAAAAACCTACCATGACTCTGACTCGCTCTTTCCATTCATTGCGTACTGTGGACAGCTTTTTCTCAGTGCCATGAATGTGAGTGTTTTTTCTTCTCCGACGCTGTGAACGGCAATAATTGTAATGAAACGCTGAAGAATCACTTCATTCCACAATGTCAATCGAAGGGGTGTTCTTCACAAGAATTTTCCAGTAGGATGGAACACCATCGCACTTTTTTCGTCATGTTGCCGTAACTTTAAGAAAACCCTAACTTCTTCAAAGGGGATGTGGACGCGGCTTCGAAACAGTTTGACCGGTAAGATCTCACAAACCTGACGCTATGAAATTGCCGGCTTTGAGTGTTGAAGAAGAGGTACATGCTATATCATAATGGAAAGCCAAAAACTATTGACGAACCCAAGAGAAAATTGGTACAAAACGTGAAATTAAAAATGAAAACATCGTAAGTGCAGTTGACAGCATAGCATCTGAGAATAGTGAATATTTTACTATCCAAAGATGAAGGATATTTCGACCATTTAGCCTACTGTAAATGCTAAAACCTCATGGTATATATTTTCATGTTGCCTTTGATTAAGAAAATGATTTTCAGACGTCGTTCCAAAATTGAAATAAAAAGCTGCACCAATTTTGGGACACCCTGTTTCATGGCACCAGACTTAATACTTTTCTCTTAAAACATGGATAATTTCATTTCAACCAAAAACTCCGATCTGTGTTCCATTGGATTGACATGTATTTTTCTTTGATCGTGTCTGACGCGAAGAGGGACTAACAAGAACTCGGCAGACGCGCAGATTTGTGGTAGGAACGGGTGTACATCATTCTGTGAAATTCTCATTTTTGGCCTCTCTCCTTGCAGAAACTCGTTGTAGCTGCCGCACAATGAGTATGACATCGAAGGATATGAATACCAACGGTTCAGTGATGGTTCAAAGTGGCACTCATTAGTCACTCCATGTAGCCTATGCTCTAGACAAGAATCTTACTTTGTCGCTGTGGGCTGCGTTCGTCTAGAGATGACAAAAAATTTCCTTTTTTCTTGCCGGTAGAGACTGGAAGGAGATAAAAATTAAGGTGGGGACACTCGTCTCCGTTTTGCTGACGTCATTGGCCAGTTTTCAAGATTCACTTCGCTTACTATTTACGTCATTGAAACATCCTTGATCAAAACGTCTGTTGACAGACGAGACTTTAAGACAAATTACACATATCTGCAGGATACATATAAGCTCGTCTATAACAAATGCATCATAGGCTTACGTGAACGATTGGATCATTGACAATTATTTGTCATCGAACCAACTTGGCAGATTTTTGTGATATGAAAAACCACTAGGCTTATGCAGGTAAAATGTGGCCAATAAATGATATGAAATTACATGTAATGAAGAAGACTAGATTAAAAGTACGAAAGCAAGACTGCAGTTTTTCCATAACTTGAGAGTTATGCATATCGTATTACTTATCATATTGTGGTTGTATAAAAGCAAAAATGTAACCGAAATTTTTCACCAATACAGCAGAGATCATGGCATTCCAATTAAACAATTACGACGTATTGAAAAACTAACGTACAAAATGAAAAACCAGAAGCTAGACATTGGATATTTTCAAAAATGTATTCTTACATGTATTGTTTAAGAATGTAAAATTCCTTACCTAGAGTTCCCTTCCAGTGTAACAACGGATAGATGTAGAGATCAATATAAAAGTCAAATAATTGATGATCATATAAAATACATTTCAAAACAACGCAAACGGAACTTGAGCTTCAGCAAAATAGCTTGCGCACAAAACTTTCTCTGGTAAAGTACACCGTCTTAAAAGTATGTATGTATAAAATTGTTGACAGTTCCTTAAAACAAGTTGTAGACACACATAATAAAAAACTTACAAAACTCTGGGTAGAAAAAAAATGGGAAGCTCCTGAAGCGATAATGAATTTAAGTACATGTACATACGAATTAACGGTATGTGAAAAAGAGGTATTACATTATGGTATGAAACACCATATCCTACCTAGAAAGATAGATACATATGAATTACGGTGTGAAATTGAAAAATCACTTAGTATATGTGATAACTTGTCGAAAGACATATAGAAAGAATTTGTTATGATAACTAAAGAATTCGAAAAGGATGCAACAGCATCATGTAATGATTATGAAAGTAAAAAGATGCATAACACTCTCCGTAGATTAAGTAAAAATAAAAGCATTAAAATCTGCAAGTATGATAGAGGCAACGGTGTGGTGATTCTGGATGTGAACAGTATACTACAAAAATAGATGCTCTTGTCAATGATGCATCTAAATTCGAAAAAATAAGTATCCCAAATAATTTAGATAATCACCCAGTCTGTAAAGATGAACGAAGCTTAACGTCCTTTTTCAACGAACATGTAAATCCGAAAATACCAATTAGCACTTTCAAGAGAATATTACCTTCAGGTAGTTCATTAGGTAAATTATATGATACAATCAAAGTTCATAAAGAAAGCAATGGAGCAAGACGAATTGTCAGTGCCATTGGCACTCCTGCATACGATTTAGCTAAGTAGGCCTATTTGGACGAAATAATTAAAAAGCAAATCAACGCGAAGTATATGCTTAGCTCAACTAACCAATTCATTCAAGAAATTGAAACGTGTCCGAGACCAACTCCGTCATCAGGCTATACATTGAATGGAAGCAATAAAACTTGGCACTTGTCCCTGCAGTCAACATGATGAACACATAACACACTCGACAGACATCAGCTACAAGATTCAGCTACTAACACAATAGCATGCAAATACGGTCTACACACATCAACGGACCGAAAAAATAAAATAAATACATGCATATTCTGCTAATATCAAACAGATAGCAAAATAAGACAAATTAAAGGAAAAATCAAAAACAAGCTGGGAAAGTAAAAGAAGGCAAACAGGATTAAGTAAGTAACAGTTATGCAACGCTCAAAAGTCACAAAAGAAACACAGAATAGTCCACGTATTCATCTCGGCTATTCAGAGATGGTTGTAATTTACTGATAGCCCTGGCTTCAGCGATACGACACCGTAATTGATTAGGATGCCTACTGATTATGGAAAAGTTTCTTTTGTGACTTTTGAGCGTTGCATGACTGTTACTTACTTAATCCTGTTTGCCTTCTTTTACTTTCCCAGCTTGTTTTTTTCTTTAATTTGTCTTATTTTGCTATCTGTTTGATATTAGCAGAATATGCATGTATTTATTTTATTTTTTCGGTCCGTTGATGTGTGTAGACCGTATTTGCATGCTATTGTGTTAGTAGCTGAATCTTGTAGCTGATGTCTGTCGAGTGTGTTATGTGTTCATCATGTTGACTGCAGGGACAAGTGCCAAGTTTTATTGCTTCCATTCAATGTATAGCCTGATGACGGAGTTGGTCTCGGACACGTTGCGTTTCTGAACGTTTAATAAACTTTATCTTCGGCAGATTGGTCTTTTTCAAAAAAACAAACTTACTGGATTATCCCAATGCGTCTGCCAAGCCACGCCTTATCTGCTTTGTCAAGAAATTGAGGCTGAGAAGGATAAATTTGACTCAAACAATTTTTTGTGTAGTTTTGACGTCGAGTCACTATTCACAAACGTACCTGAAAAAGAAGTAACTGATTTAGCTACAGATCTTGTTTATAGTGATATAAACAATAGTAATCCCCAAAATGATGAAACCATTTTCAAAAAGTTATTAGGTTTTGCGGTCAATGGGTGTCTATCACGGCGTACTGAAAGGAGGCATGGAAGACGCCGATGGCAGTCAATCTACCGGAGTCCTACTTATTTAAAAAGAATGTTTATTCCATGAGCACTTTTACCGAGTTAAACCTTTGATTCCATAGTCAAAAAGTACTCGCAGTGCAGCACACACATCCCAATGCTTATTCAGATCACATGTGCTGCCTGACATGACTCATCAGATCGGGGTCAGCCGCTACGCGCTGCTGTTTAGCTTATTGTATCGATTTTTCTTACGCCGTGATTTTCTCCCTGTAGTCTTTCATTAGACTGAGAACACATTGTCATTACATCGCGGCATTGAAGCTGCTTCTTGACGTTTTAACTGCGGTATTCCACTTCGTGCTGTATGTGATAAAGTGCTTCGAGACTATGGGTCGAAAATGCATTGTGTACGGTTGCCGCTCTGGTTACAAGGATTCTCCCAATTCAGTGCCAATCTACAGATTTCCGAAAGATTTAGGAGACTGTCAAGCTTGGCTGAGAGCTCTTCCAAATAAATTTCTTCCCGGTTTTGTTCCGTGAAGGAATCAACGCGTTTCAGTTACACTGGGCTACTGATTTTAGACGCAAACCATGTCCTGGTAACCAGAACGGCGTACCATTGCTACCACCCTCTGTTTTCGACTGTGTTCCACCTAGCTGTGCGACAGCAACTTCAAGATCCCTACCATCTATATGTAGTCCATAAAAGAAAAACCTTAAACTGACTGCTCAACAACGTTCTCAGGAATGTGATGAATTGTCTCAATTTCTGATTGATGATAAATGACCGGAGACTTCAGACGCAGATACTGTACGTCAGCGATATCCAGACTTGAAAATTTATAATTCTACTGATGAATTGATCATGCACTCTACGGAGAAAGATGGACCCATTTTCCTTTATCAGCTCACGCTAGTAGTAGGAAAACCCTATCTACAACAAGTGGATGCGAACGTGGATGAGAACCGAATACTTGAGAACCGACTAGTTTAGAACCGAGTAATGGATTGGAAGGGATTTTGTTCGTGCTAATTCTTGGTACAGTGGTTTGAGTTGAGTAGAGGATCGGAACGTGAAATGTGCAAGTAAATATTTAAACGGTCATGGATGAGAACAGTGTTTTATAATTTTTCTAAGAGATTTGAATTGATAGGGATTCACGTACCGATAGTGCAACTTGCTTTTGAATCGCAGTGTTCGACTGGGACAATTGTGACAATTTAAAAGGACTAGGTTCTCATTCTATATACATGTAGACATGTTTTACTAACGTTGACAAAAGTTAGATCCATTGGAGGTTTCCCATTTCATTTGTAGTAGCTTTGTTTTAAATATGAAACATGCTATGTCTTCATTGCAATGCTTACCAGAATCCCATTTGCAGAATTTGTAAAGTAAAAAGCAAGAGGTTTACAATGTAAGTTTAATTAACCATGGAAAATACATTAAGGATACAAGTCACGTCCATCAGGGGACTCCATGATCCTTTAGGTATATTATAGGTATATTAGAAATTTTGTTTTTTTTATTCCTGAGAAAGCCGGAGGCTATTTTTGACATAGTGTATAATATCCAGGAATGGCCAAACAATTACGTACTTTATATCCATGATCTTAACCCTTAGACGGCCAAGGGGCGGTGAAAATCACCACCCCTTCGGAGTTTTCGTCTGCATTCTTAATCAACAACTCGACAGAAACTGAAACTTGGTGAATTTTAGTTTATGGGTATTGTCATTAAACCCTGAGGGTTTTGCATTCCAGCGGCGCCTGCATCGATCGCTACGCATCTCGAGTGAATGAAGGTGACTCACTGATTGGCTGACGAGTGACATGACTGTTTTTCAATCAGCTTGCGTGTAATGTGCGTGTTGACAAGGGAGTGGATGTGAATTCATTTCTACTTCGCATGCGATGGCAACTTCATCACGACCAAGAAGAGCTGCTGCCCGTGTAGCTGTAGACAGACTGTTTGATATCAATAAATCGGATGGCGATAGTTCAAGTGGAGACAATGAGAGTTGTGTGGTGCACATGAATGACGTGAGAGCAGAGCAAGATCCTGATAATTATAGCTCATCAACAGACGAAGAATACGTCATTCCATGAAGCTATATGCGTCCGCAACCGCAAGAAGAACCAGCTCAACAGGATAACATGTGTACAGACAAAGGAAATAAATGGTCGGAAAATGCTCGTACGGAAAGCAAACGATGTGCTGAGAACGTATACCGAGGTAACGAGAGGCCTACAAATGAAGCGAAGAAAGACACAATCTCAGAAACGTGGGAACTATTCTGCCCGTCAGATATGTTAGAGGAAATACTTCGGCACTCTCAAAGAAAATCTTGGAATTCATGTGCATCTCTCAATGGAGTCATTGAAAGCTTACTTGGGAACATTATACTATCGTGGTGCAAACGACGATCAACACATCCCTACAAATGAATTGTGGAGTGCTCAATTTTCAACGATTTACAGAACGGCAATGGGCAGAAATTTGTTTCGAATATGGAGCTTGTATGAGGTTTGATGATCCAGAGACCCGCGAAAATCGAAAGCTCACAGATACATTTGCTGCAATGAGAGATATTTGGATGCAATGGAACGAAAGGCTGCGGATCTACTTTACTCCAAGTGAGTGTATCACTGTAGACGAGCAATTGGTGGCATCCCGGTGCGGGTCACCTCATACTGTCTACAATCCGAGAAAGCCGGGGAAGTTTGGCGAGGTTATTCACTGGGCATGTGATTCCAAACATCGATATTACTTGAATGGATCGCCATCATGTAAGAAGCCCTCTGATCCTAATGCAGTTGCAGACCACAAAGCAAACAACACGGCCAAGAAGCTTGTCCTTCATTTGACTGAACCCTTCCTGAACTATGGACGGAATGTCACAGGCGACAGATTTTTCAGCTGAAAGGAAATGGCAGTTGAATTGCTAAAGAAAGACACAACATACGTTGGAACTCTACAAAAAAACAAGCGATTTATCCCTCCTGTGTTGCTTCAGGAAACCGAACAGCATGAGTCAAAGTTTGCTTATTCTGAGGACGAGCGAAGGGTCACTCTACAAAGCTATCAGGTGAAGCGAAAGAGTATAGTGCACATGCTTTCCACTATGCACTCAGGAGAAGTTACTAACACTCCAAAAAAGAAGAGTACCATTTAAGAGTACTACAATTCTACTAAAGCCGGTGTTGATGCAGCTAACCAATTGGCGAAGGCATACTCATGCAGAACGAGTGTTCGACGATGGCCAATGGTTCATATGCAAAATATCCTTGATATAAGTGCCATCGATGCCTACACTATTTTCAACTTGCATCATTCGGAATGGACAAGTCTGCCACAGAAGAATAGAAGACGGCAATTTCTTCTTCAACTCGCAAAGCAATTAGCGACTCCACATATGAATTTCCGATTGAGTGATCCAGTTGGAATACCAAATGAGATCGTCTCCTTGATGTCCCACAGAATCAGAGTACCAAATCCAAGAACCACAAGACAAAATCCTCCAAATCCTTCAGCTGGACAAGAACTGTTCAGATGCCAAAGATGTAGAGAAGAAGGCAAGAAATCACGCGATGCACTCAAAACCAAAGAGAAATGCGGACTTTGCGAAATTCCAGTTTGCAAATCACACAGTAATTTCATTTGCATTCAATGCTGTGTCTCAAATAACTAACTTTTTTGCTGATAGTGATTCATTTCGAGTAATTAGATATCATTTGGAATAATAAAGCCTTTTTATTTGGAAAAAATTGGGTTAGAATAAAAAATTATGGAGGTGGTCAAAATCACCACCCCTTGGCCATTCTCGTAGTATCAAATGGCTTGGCCGTCTAAGGGTTAAACAAATCCTCAGCCCATTCGAGGAATGTCACATTGCCACTGAAATCGTGGTCACACTCATGAACAGGGCACTTCGCCGGCAGTCCCTGTCTCCTTTCGATTGCGGTAACAGTTAGATTCTTCCACAACTCCACCTTGTATCCACAAGACAAATTTACGGTAGTAGTAAGGAATCCTCCCATATGCGCACAGCGCCCCCCTCGTGAGCATGAGTGAGTGGTAGTCTGGGTCGGCCGTCCGGGTTGGTCGTGGTCGGCCGTCCTGGATGGTTTTGGTCTCTATCGGCGAAAGAAGGCCTCGGACGTCAAGATGGACCGCGGATTTGGGCTTTTTGGCCAATTTTAGGTCTAGGAACATTGTTTCCAATGGATTTTGAGAGAAAAAGTGCTGAACCCCCTAGGCAGAGAGACTTCCAACTTTGGTTCTAGAGATCGTAGAAAGTCGTGCAATAGCTCGTTTGAAAGCTAAGAATGAGACAAATTCATTGGAAAGCTCTGTTTGACCATACCTCCCTTCGTTTAGACTTGAGAGTGACTTCAAGATTTTTGACCATGTTGGAAAAGTGACGAAGGTTGAATTTTGTGCTTTGAGCTCTAGCGAGCGAACAAAGCATCAGACGAGAAAACTGAGACAAGATTGGGAATCAGCTTGATGTCATTGCCAATGAGGATCGTCGTCCAATGAGAATCCAGCATTTCTCTATAAATAATGAGGTTTACAGATCAACAATCAATCTATCTTTGAGTCGCACAAGTGACGGACGCACATTCTCTCAGCTCAACTATCACATTATCCAACTGAAATGGTGAGTCGAGACTTTCCTCCCTCTCCTCCCTTGAGTGTTAACTTAATAGCATCTCTTTTATTTTCAGACCACATCTACTGCACATGCAGGACAAGATGGTGTTCAGGCGCTATGTTGGAAATGAACTGTAGGCCGATTTTAAATGCTATGGTATTCACACTTTGTTATTTCTATGATGTTACATGACTTAGATGTTTGATGTGTGTATGCTTGCAGGCGGAATGCTATGTTATCTTTCCTGCTGTCAGATGCGTGTATCTATGGTCAAAATCAATTTTTGAAATTTGTACGATTTCATGCATTGTAGGCCCGAATATATGGAAATTAGTACACAACGCAATGTATTGATAATCTGGAAGTTTTTATTCGACTCACTATTTTCAATATAAATTGGTGCCGTGACCAGGATTTGGGGAATTTTGCAAACTACCTGCAAGCAGAGATATGGACAAACTGTTTGAAAGTGGGACATGATTAGGACTCGAAGGAGATGAACTGCGAGTGTTCATTAGTGAACAGCAGAGCAGTGAGAGGGAAAGGCGTGTTCAGGAACGTGAAGAGCGTGAGCGAGAACGAGAGGAGCGTAAGCGGGAGCGAAATCATGAATTGGAGATGAAAAGGTTGGAACTGGAACTGGTTGGCGCAAGTGAATCAAATTCCAACAGCAGTGCCTCTAATGCTGCCATGTCAAATAACAACTGCCCTAAATTGCCTACATTCATTGATTATTAGGATGATCTCGATAGCTACGTAAATCGAACTGAACGATTTGCTAAGTGCAACAATTGGGACAGAAATGGCCAACGTCTTTGAGTGTGCTGCCGGCTGGTAGAGCTTATGGATGTATATTCTCGCTTATCTGAGTCAGTAGCTAATAATTATGATCAATTGAAAGAAGCACTCCTCAAGCGATACGAATTGACAGAGACAGGATTCAGACGACGATTCAAGCCTGAACAAAGAGAGAGTCCCGAACAATACATCACTCGCCTTCGTAATTATCTGAATAGATGGATTGAACTCTCGAATACTAAAAAAGAATTTGAGGCTGTTTGTGATCACACAGAAGCAATTCATCTCTTCATGTCCTGTTGATTTGGCAACATTCTTGAAGGAAAGTTCACCTGCCAATTTGGACGAAATTACAAAGTTAGCAGAGCAGTATCTTCTTGCTCACAATCGCTGCTTGACTTCAAATGATCATCTCGATGATAGCAAAAGAACTTTTAAGCCAAAAGCTTCATTTTCGAAGAAAAGAAATTCAGCAACAAGCTTATATAGCTCCAATGATCAAAGCTACAGGGTAAGATGCATGTTTTGCTCCTTTTTGCACAGACCTGATAATTGCGAAAAGGTTTGCCTGATGACGCCAAGGCAAAGACGAGAATCTGTGAAAAACTCCAATGCATACTATTTGTGCTTGAAGCGTGGGGACATTTCCAAAGATTGCTTTGTTGGCAGCAATTGTGGCCAATGTTTGTTTTCTCTTTGGACTATGTGGTCACAAACTTCTGTGTGATAGTCCTGATGAATCAAGCAATGCATTGACTGACGTGTCGTCTAGTGCAGTAACCACAGCTTTTACCTCTATGTCAAGTTG
Organism: Prostheceraeus crozeri; assembly: GCA_907163375.1. Lineage (NCBI taxonomy): Eukaryota > Metazoa > Platyhelminthes > Polycladida > Euryleptidae > Prostheceraeus > Prostheceraeus crozeri. Next base: position 27,747 of record CAJQUW010009068.1, on the reverse strand, counting down.
TGTGTCTCCAAACGTTTTACTGATGACTGCTTCAGTTATTGTTGAAGGAAACTCGAAACGACCTTGTCAGGCGAGAATTTTGATTGACGGTGGAAGCCAACGTTCGTATATTCGCACAAGATTGGCAAATTCTATAAAGGCAGAACAGATCGGCTCTGAAAGATTGCAAATTGAAAGCTTTGATGAAATTTCAAGTAGCTGTAGCCTTGATGTTGTTAAAGTCACCATTCGCTCCCAAGTGAATGAATATGAAAACATTCAATCTGCTTTCAACTTCTTGATTATGGCTCCTTTGGAGATGATTACAAATGGTCCATGGATAAGGAAAATGGAGGACAGAGGATTTGTTCAAGCTCATTGCATCCAGAATTCGACAAGTGCTGTGCAAACATCAGTTGGCATCATTCTTGGTTTGGATCAATTGTGGGAAATCATGTCTTCTAGTTCGTTTCCTACTTCGTACGGTCTTGTTGCTTGTAAAACCAAATTCGGATGGGTGCTTCAGGGTCCAATTTCAAAAAGAGAACGGATGCGTACCTCAGTTGCGACTACAAAGGCCTTGTTTACTGTTGACATTTCAAAGTTCTGGGAATTAGAAACTGTGAACATCAACCATGATGATGAAATATTTCCTTGCTTAAACGCATTCTCAAAAGACATTGAACGAGAGAAAGATGGTAGATATAAGGTGCCATTGCTATGGAAAAATACGGAGAAGATGCTTGATTCAAATTTTGACATTGCGAATCAGAGAATGAAATGTCTAAACAGAAGACTAGAGAAAAATCCTATTTTGAAAAATGAGTATAATAAAGTTTTCAAAGAATACAAGGAATTGGATATAATCGAAAATTTGTCTAAAGTAGAAGTCAAGAGAAATGATAATGTATTTTACCTTCCTCATCATGCTGTTATAAAAGAGAACAATGAAACCACGAAAGTGAGGCCTGTTTTTGATGGCAGTGTTAAAGACAGAAACAATGTGTCGTTGAATGAGCTGCTGGATGCTGGTCCTTCACTGTTGCCACATTTAATCGAGCTCTTACTTCGCTTTCGCTTCTTTGCCATACACTTGAGATATCACAAAGGCATTTCTCCAGCTATCACTGAAAGAAAGCGAACGTGATTACCTGCGATTTTTATGGGATGAAGATGTTTATCGATTCAAGCGAGTTTGCTTTGTCATCACATGTGCCCCATTCTTACTGAATGCTACAATTCGACATCATTTGCTCAATTACAAAAACAATATTTCAGAGAAAATGTCAAGAAGCTTTTACGTCGATGATCTCATTGCAGGATCTTCATCTGTGGATGAGTGTATGTCCGAGATCACTAAAGCTTCAATTATAGTGAAAGATGCTTGCATGAATCTGACAAAATGGCATACTAGCTCAAAAGAACTTGCTTAAAGGATTTAACAAGAACATGGCATTGAAATGAAGCATACTGGAAGCACAAAAGTTTTGGGAATTCCTTGGAGGTTGGACACCGATGAGCTTGAAGTGTCGATTCCTGAGTTTATATTCCACAATACAAATCTCAGCAAACGAATGATACTATCATACACTGCGAAAATTTTTGATCCCTTTGGACTTGTATCTCCTGTTGTAGTGTCATTGAAGCTTTTCATGAAGTCATTGTGGCTAAAGGGCTATGGATGGTATGATTCAATTTTACCAAAAGACAAAGAAGAATTTCTGAAACTTGTCGCATCCTTTTCTGACTGTAACATAATCTCCATTGCACGAGGTTATTTTCACTGTGGTCATGCTATTTCAAATATGGCTTTGCATGTTTTCTGTGATGCAAGCAAGCAAGCTTACGCAACATGTATTTATCTTCATGATGGTGTGTGACATTCATGTCAATTTCATTCATGATAAAGACACTTCCTATGGAATCGTTGAAAAGATGTTTAAACCTATTTTCTACCATCATGTTATTAAACAAACTATCCCGTCTATTTCTCTCAAAATTGCAAGTGGGTTACATGAGTGCATCCATGTGAAAGTTACTAAATCTCTCATAACTTAAGTGTTTCGTAAAACAAAGTAAATTCATTGTAAAATTTTATTGAAATAAAAAGATATGTATGAAAAAGTGTTTTGAAGAAGCGCTGACAAAGTGGGAAAGTCTTTTCACAGATATAGTGGGAATGAACTGACTGTAGGCATATATTCACAAGGAAGTGCAATCTAAAGCGATACATAAAGAAACAATGAATATCAACAAAAAACATCATCAAAATACTGATTTGAGAATGAATCTATTTACACATCTCCTGAATGTGGTAGTGTGAGTTTAATTCTTTTGGGTGGTGATATGTTTGTGTCAGGATGTCCATATGGAAGAGATATCTTATGTCCTATCCAACACCTCTTATCCTCCCACGCTGAAAGTGCTCGCTTCCTAAATGTATGAGTTTTTACCTCACGTGTCTTTGATTTTAAGATGGTCATGCTGACAAACGTTACACACTTATTTTTATAGGCCTTCCTATAGACCCTATGTTTCATATTTACAACAATCGATTTAGATATGCCTTTTGTGCGCTTAATACTGTCACTGGAGTCTTTTGGTTTCATAGACTGCATTTTAGGACGAAGAAGAATTCCTTAAATTTCCTTTCCTGCCCTTTCATCTTTCAAGCATCCTAATTTTGCTTTATTTTTAGTAGATTATAGTGGGTGATCCGTAGGATAATTTGACGTGCGTGGTGAGATCAAAAAATGATTTAGACTCGACCAGAAGGAATAATGCTACAACTTAGATATTTCACATTGGATGACTAATGGGTATGTAGGTAACAAATATCGCATTGATAACTTTCATTGATATTTTTTTCTTTAGTATTTTTATCGATTTTAAATAATTAGCACTTTTCAGCATTTTACTTGATTTTTTCCATACATTTCTTTTCTTGAAAGTATTTTGACCGATATATTTACTTCGAACATGACTTGCATAAGCTTCAATAGGGTCTGAGTTGCATTCATCAACGTATTCAGTTGTTTTGATTGTTATAACAATCACGAGCGATACCGAGTGTGAGTTGTGTTCAAAGGTCAGTCGCATTCCACAGAAAGACAAGATTTGCATTCATTTCAAGACAATGCTTCCAGCGGTTGAGTATCGAAGTGTTATTCGGTTTCTTTTTCTCTGTCATTACGATAACCAATCCATAATATCCGAACTTTCTGCTGCATATGGTGATGAGGCACCATGTAGAGCCACCGTCTATAACTGGATCAAAGAGTTTCAATCTGGAAGGCTGGATGCAACGGATCGCAAGTCCACAGGAAGACCTATTGAGATCGGGGATGACCACCAAGACAAGGTGAAGAGGATTGTGTATGAAGATCGGCGAATCGCTAAGAAAGAGCTTGCAGAAAAACTGAACGTGTCTTTCGGTAGCGTTGTAAATCTTCTTTCCGAAATGGGCATCAGGAAACTGTGTTCAAGATTTGTTCCCTACTTTCTAACTTCTGAGATGTGCGACCGTCGCCTTCAGTGCTGCAATCAATTGATCGATCATCAGAGTTTGGGTGATGCCTTCCTAAGCAACATCATTACGGAGGACGAGACACCGTTATCACTGTACTTGCCTGAGGATCGACGGCCTTCCAATGAATTCAAACTTCCTGGTGAGTCAGCAACTCGGAAACTGCGCAGTGGGACCAACCATCGAAGATGCTTGATGCTGACACTCTTCTGGAACAGCTGCGGCATTGTTCATATGGATTTCGCCGACCGACATCAGCGACTGAATGCCGAGTACTACTGTGAGCAACTTCGTAAAGTACGTCAAAGTGTTCGAAAACCCCGCAACCAGAATCTTTATCTACTACACGACAACGCGCCCATCCATACTGCAGCGACCACTACAACTCCAATTGAAGACTCAGACTTTCATGTGCTTCCTCATCCCCCATACAGCCACGACTTAGCTCCAAGTGACTATTACTTATTCCGCTGTCTAAAGCATCATCTCAGGGGAGAGCGTTTTGTTAATAGTGAGGATGTGAAAGATGCTGTGATGGAATTTTTCAATTTCAGAAGTCGAGACTTTTTCCACGAGGCTTTTCGAGAACTTCCTAAAAGGTGGAGCAAGTGTGTAGAGAATGAGAGGGGTTACATTGAGAAGAAATGACATGTATTTACTTTTGAAATAAACATTTTGTGGATTAGAAGTGTACTTTTGAAATTAACATTCTGTGGATTAGCTGTTGTACTTTTGTGGCATGTATTCAGAGGGAAGTTAAGGAAATATATGGAAAAATCAACTAAAATGCTAAAAAATACTAAATATTTAAAATCGATAAAAATACTAAAGAAAAAAATATCAATGAAAGTTATCAATACGATATTTGTTACCTATATACCCATTAGTCATCCAATGTGAAATATCTAAGTCGTAGCATTATTCCTTCTGGTCGAGTCTAAATCATTTTTGATCTCACCACGTATAAAATATTTTTCTAAAGAGTTTCCTATTTCATTGAAATTTAACTCTTTCTGAGCAGCGATACTTAAAAAGAAACTGTCAGTATCACCACCCAGCAAACGCACGTCTTTAATAAGAGGGCATGGTTTTAATATTCTATAGAAGAGTTGATACATTTCAAGCTTGGAATAATCTAATACAGTAAAATCTGGACTAATACAGTTAAATGGAGTTTAACTGTGCATTACAGTAAAATGGAGTAATCTAATACATCTTAAAATCATGAAACATTTAGACGTCGTTATGGGAATGTCGCAGCTTCAACAGCTGGTCCAATGTAGATGGGCTTGCACAACTCTACTTCTGATTTTATCGTTTTAACACCAACCAACTCATCATCTATAATATCCCTATCAATGAAGAGAGGTGATATCGCTAACTTTTGAAATTTATCATTATGCTTCACAAGTTTATAGTTTATACGTTTTCTAACGTCCTCCATCGTCTTACCAAAAAGACTATTATTCTTACATTTAAAAAAATCCTTTTCAAAATTACTTTGGGCTAGTGCACGTGTCTCGCTGCTACTATCAATATAAGGTTCAGAAAGACTTTCAGTCTAAATTTGATAATACGGTGAACTGTTTTTAAAAACATCCCCTTTTCTAGATAAAATTTTAAGATAGAGAAATGGACTAAATAATTTTCTTTATCACATTGAGTAAGCAAACGTTTACGGCAAGGCTTATACTTGGGCTGTCTGCTCCCTTTCTAAATCTTTATAAAATTGTTTCATAAAGTCCGAAAACATATCTTCAGTCACTTCGTCTGATTCGGGTGCAAGTGGAAAATCCAGTTTTATTTTTAATACTATTTGGATAGACAAGATCTATCTCAAAATAGTACCCCCATTCACCATCATCTGGAATACCTAGTATGTTTGAAGGGTTGGAGAAATGCTGAATTTCACTATCATCCATCCAGCTAAACTCTGAGTGAGGTAGAGGTTTGGACAGTGAACTTCCATATAAATTATTCTGGTCATAGTACTTAAGATGAATCTGATCATCATCTACTGTTTTTGATGTTATTTGATGCCTATTTACAAATGTGAGACCACCGCGAATTCCTCGTTCAAATAAATTATGCATCCCTGGATCTTGTAAAAGATGGATGGTCTCTCCAGTCATTTTAAAAGCAGACTGGAATGACATGGCTGGAAGACTGACAAAGTGGATAGGATCTAATTTATCTTCTTCTAATGCCATTCGTCGAAACTCCTGAGATACATCAGCCAGCAAAAATACATCTAATTTTAGATAGGCGATCATATAATCGCTAAACGTTTGATAGTCAAATTTTGTCCATGCAACTTGAGCATGATTGTAATCTTCTACCTTACATTCTACACCAGACAAATCATTTTTGAATTTGTCTATTGATGGAAGAGAAGTCTCACTAAGTTCAGAAATGTTATCAAGGTATGCATATGGAAACACTCCTTTGCGTGTGATGACTTCATCTGTCAAGTTAGGATATTGTTTCCTCAAATTTTGAGTTAGTGGAAGAGACTTAAGATTTTGAACTAGAGATGCTAGTGATGAGGCCATGAATTGATAGGAATCTAAAAATTTTATCTCAAAGTAGACTGTCTTATTTTCTTTAGTTTTGTCAACTGGTACTTTTGCTGTCATGGCCATGAACTTTCCTCTCGTTTCAGCTATCACACTTAACTTCCACTCTTTCATTTTTCCTAACCCCCTTGTATTATCATATGACTGTCTTAACCTTAGAAGTTATGAAAAATAACGGGTAGAGTACGCCGTTTCAGTTTCAGTGAAAAACTACATCTTGTACATAGCGCGTTTCTAAATTTACCAGTGATGTGATCATGGTCGCGTACTTTCTTGATTTTATCTTCATCAAACGTTTTATTACATTTTGGACAGACTTTACACCTTTCAAATTTTACTTGATCATCTGCTGACATATTCAATGATCTGCGTTGGAGTTCACTATCATATTTTTGCTGAAATTTGACAGTGCTTTCGAAGAATTGTAAGAATTTATGTATGTATACTTGTACAATCCTCACCTTTCCAGACGTGCATTTTATTATTTTCATTTTTGAAGTAATCATGCCATACCTCATAACATGATACGGCTGCCGCTTTATGGGTGCTATCATCATATAGCATTCGATGTCAGCATAGATGACACGAAGAGGACTTAATTCATCACCTTTCTCTCTATGAAAACTCTATCTTTGGGCATGCATTCTATTTGCAGTTTACCTCGCTTACACCATTCATAATGTGTTTCAAATTTATCTTTTGACCAGAAAGTGCGCATACAACGGTCACATATGAAATACTCTCCTCTTCTAGATGTTAAGTGGGAATATAGTCGAGTCATTTTAGGAATACCACAGTAATGCCAATTTTCACTATTATTTTGATATATGAGCAGGAGATTGACTACCCGATCATAAGTTGATGAACGGTTGTTGTAACGCACACCCTTAAGCCCTTCTTGCCAGATGTGAACAACTATTGCAATTTCATTTAATTTTTCAAATTTCTCTTAATCTTTAAACTTCATGTCTTCGCTATTGCAGTCATCAAACTTCAATTCATTCTCCCATTCATGATATTTTCTTTTACGGAAGCGGTTGCTCTGTACATCATGATAGTGGAGAATATATAATACCGCATACTTAAAACACTGTGATTCACAATCAACAGAAATGACTGCATTCTTAGCTGTTAACGTTTTTGGAAGATTGAAAGAGCCTCGTCCACGGTAATTTTCTAATAGAGTAATTTTAAACTTGGCAGATTCTATGCCATCAAAAATTAGACCACTATCGCGCTCGTTAAATTAATCAATATTTCATTTTAGTGCTTGGATGTGAAAATTTAACCAAGCTTCTTTATCGACTACCTCTGTAGCAGGAGAGGGATATGTAAAACTCGTACCTCTGTACTATTTCACCAGTATGATAGTCAACTTTAACATATTTTATTTTAAGGTAGATGAGCGCTTTTATTCTAAACTGCTCTAGATTATGAAAGAGCGCATCTATCAATGTTGAATTTTGATGGAACCACTCCGGAAAATCAGCAAAAGTTTCTGAGGATTCCATATTATAATTTCTCACTACATTATTGAGCGATACTTCAGTTAGTCGAATAGAGGAAGTGCTGTTGCTATAACTATCATTTGTGTGCGTGTGGTGAAGTCTATGTGAAGATAATTGAAAACCTGTTTCAAAAGATTGGAAACAAAAGTCGCAAGTAAAGGAGACATGTTGAATAGAATCATCCTCACCTCGGGAAATTGATGATGGTTCGGGTTGACACACACGTTTTCTGATGTGTCGGGTGAGATCGCGCTTTCTAAAAATCAAGTTGATGGCATACATTTCAAAGTCATGGATTCGCCAACAACTCTCTCGCATGAATCACCAGTGTCTGCATCAATCATGCCAACTTGCCCTCCCTCTCCGAAAAAGGCAAAGGTGGATAAGCAGAGAAGGCTGGATGACATTCCAAAGTTGGAATTACCATCTCTAATGGAGCAAGAGGAATTGGAAATGATATATGTCCGATGGAAATATCTGCTCTACAATCAGGAAGATGTGAAAACGGAAACTGACATTAACCTTCTCCATGATATACGGAGATGGTACAGTCCATCATCCCAACCCCGGAATGAAATAGAATGGGACTACATCTTTGGTGTGTTGGCCGCAGCAGAAGAACGATTGAGGCAGTTGAAATGCAACTGCAGTGGTTGTGAAAATTTATGGGACAATGTGACTTCCGAGGAAATTTTGAATTATTTGTAAATTTCTTAATAAATGTTTATTTGCTTCATTTGTCTGTCTTCACTTATTTCTGGGTAATGCAGCATGCATCATAGTGAAAATCTAAAGTCTTCAACTATATTAGAATGGCTGTGATTGGCTGTTGAGGAATTCATTGTTGAAAAACATACAAAAGTTAGAAAATTGAAACACTTCTCATTCTTATCTATCTCATGATGGAAAGTACATCTCCCGCCTTAGAAATCTATAATAAAATCTTTGAAGTGGTCGACGAGTGGGATGAAGACTGTGATCATAAGGAGATTTGCGAGAAAGACGAGATTGTGCAAGTTGTGTGGAGTAATGGTGATTTTACACCAAGACAACGCGCATAAGAAGAGCACCAGATGCCCCTTAGCGAGCGAAACTCAACAAAATTTACGACAAATTGGAAGTAATCCCACTGAACTTGTCTGGACTATAAAGTATATGTGCTTCAATTGTAAATAAACCTACATACTGCATGTCTTTGTTTTGCAATGTATTCATCTAGAAATGGAAATAAATGGAGGAATTTAGATATGGGGTTAGTTATCACATTTATTATCGGTCTACTTTTCTATCAAAAGAGATCGTACCATTAGGCGTTACCACAGAACGTCACCGTGTGCGGTCGTGTCATTTCTCGTCATCTCTCTTCGATCCTTTCTATTGCAATAGCTGCATTTCTACGCATTATTCTGACTGGAAATTTATATCATTCGATTGCCCGTGGCCTGTGCTTTAATTTGATATAATTTGCAACTTCGTGGGACTTCGCTGTGTGGAACTATTCTCATTTTGGTGCATTTCAAGCAATAACACAGGTTGCCTTACCCGGTGTACCGATTGTTGATACAATCAAGCTTTTGGGTGTGGTGGTGGATAGGAACCTCAGCTGGAATGACCACATTCAACAGCTAACAAAAAAGGCATCATGTCGTCTTGGTGCCCTAAGGCTCTTGAAACCATTTATGCCACAAGAGTCCCTCATTCTGATTTATAATGGTTCAATACGAAGTATACTCGAATACTGTGCCCCTCTCTTCACATCACTTAGAGTAAATCAAGCGAAAGAACTGGAAGGCATTCAGAAGAGGGCCCATAGAATTATTTGTGGACCTCACTGTAATTGCAGCAATTTCGTTCCACTTGATTATCGAAGAACGGTACAAGGGTTCAAGCTATTTACTGACTTAACACATGACGAAAATCACCCCTTACATCATCTTACTCCTAAGACACTCCAATACAGTGGAAAGTATTGCCTACCAAAAATATCAACAAAGCTTCAAAGTGATTCATTTCTGATAAAGATGAGCAAGCTTGCGAACAACAATTTCCATCTGTGAAATGACCGACAGCACGACATTTCTTTAACTTCATGACTCTCTTCTCAGTTTTTTGTTCTTGATTGATTTCTTAATGCGATTCTGTACCCTGTTCAAATATTGTGTGGCCTTACGATTTCTATTATTAAGGCCGAGTTCATATAATAAACGGCATTTATTATTATTATTATTATTAGAGAAGATAGAAAGTGATTTTGTATACGTGTGGCGTATGAGTAGCCTCCCATTTCATCCCTTCATCATTTAGCCTCAGTGATAGAGGCAGTTCTTAAAAGAACTCATGGCTCATTCTCAGATAACGTTGGCAATAGAGAATTTAAAAAGTTACCTGTGGCAGATAGCTAAGACTCAACCGATTGGCGTTCAAAGTGCTACGTTGAGAATTGTGTCAGATGCCCAACATGAGTTGCCCCAGAGGTTTCGGTCTAAAATATGACACACTCCCTTGCCACACTTATCACTACGATATCATCCGCTGTCTCAAGAGAGATCGCCTACCAACAGGAAGAATTATACCGAAATCCTCCTTAACATGCAACGTTTTAGTTGACTGATAGCAGATACAACTTTGTGATTCTATTTTTTATTTGTATGATAGATTAAGTCAGACCGAAGTCTGTCCAGGGCAAACCACGTGGAGGTACTATCATATTTTGCACCATGGTGGTCTTTAAAAAGACCGTTGGTTCGTTCTTGGGATACTAATTCAGACTTAGGTTTGACCGATTCCGCTGAGAGAGACTTTTAATCTCTCTATGTCAGCGGCATCGACCTCCTCTACTACCGTCCGACTGTTAGAGGGTGTTACATACCCCCACTCTGTTGAATTGACATCATCGTCAGTTGTTGATGAGCCAATTCGAGCAAGATTATTGAATATTCGCTCTTGCTCCTCCATCTGCACAAACATATGAAACAAGTTGCTCGGTTTTAGCCGAGGCTTGTCAGGAGAGCTGACTAGCGTGTTTAGTGTCTGCATGATGGAGTTTAAAATGAAAATGAAAGAGAGGCAATGGTTTATATGCCTCTCTGAGACAAAGACATGACTCAGTCTTTCTAATTATGTGATAGATTCAGTCAGACCGAAGTCTGTCCACAGCAAACCACGTGAAGGTACTATCATATTTTGCCCCATGGTGGTCTTTAAAAAGACCGTTGGTTCGTTCACGTCGCATCTGAAAAATAGAAAGAAAATAGATGAAATTATATTCAAGTGATAGAGATGGATATTAACTTACCATAAATTAACTTAGTCGGTTCGTTGAACCTTCGATGGCGGTGGATGGGGAAGATATTTTTCTGGCAGCTTCCGCTTGCGGTGGCGCAGTTCCTTAATTTCGCCATCATGTTTTATTGAGAGTTGAAGGCAGCGCATCTCTGCCATCGCTCCATCATAGCACTCGAACGTGGTGTCCAAGTCCTCACTATCAAGGATGACGCTGTCCACAATTCTGCTCTTGATGACGGGAATGTGGAGCGTTGTTCGTCTCTCCTCTTTTTTCTGGCTCTCAGTCAGGCTTATCTTGAGTTGCTCAAGTTTTAATTTAAGCATTTCTGCTTGAGCTCTTAATTTCTTGATACATGTTGCCTGCTCAATGACTCGTTTTTCACTGTTAAGTGCCCTTTCGTGGAAAGGTTCCAAATTTATAATTTGCTTCTTCAGGGCCCGAATTTCAACTACCTGGCCCTTAAGGTGAAAATTCTCGTCCCTAAGAGCCGCACATTCGTTCTTGTAGCGAGTCACTTCGTCCTTGAGTTTGCAAACTGCATACTCCTGACTCACTTTTGCGAGCTGGTCATCTTTGTTCCAGGTCGCTGTCTGCTGCTTGATCCCTTTCTTTACAGGGGAAGACTGCTTTACTGGTTTTCCAACCTCATCCGCTTTCGTGTTAACCACGAACTCCTTAGAATTGGAGTCATCTGAGATTTCCGATTCACTTAGTTCTTCTATCAACGAGGTATTGGGCGGAGCAGCAGGAGACAAAATGGTTGCAATTGCATTTTGCAGTGCTGCGTCTAGATCGACAGATGTTTGGCCGAAATAGGGCGCGATCAATTTGCCGATGTCGGATGATGTATAATATGCAACCTTTTTAACCGGACATTCAGCGTGGGCAATGTAAAATGCCTCATGGTCCTTGCCTTTCAAAAATTTCTGGCAGGCTATACAGGCTGATATTACGCCTCTTTACTCGTGAAAGTGAGGAGTATTTTTATATTTATTGATGTGGCGTTTAAACTCGCCGCCTCTCTTGATCTCTCCACAAGAGCATTTCTTCAATAAGAATTTGTAATTTCCTCCCATCATCTGTAGAAGGAAGAAATGAAAAATTATTTTAAAATTCAAGTAGTATGTCATTCAATACTTGAGGATAGACAAGTTAAGCTGATGAATCCGTTACAGGCATTACTCAGAGGGGATCTTATCCCAACTCCAAGGCCTCGGCCCTCAAATCCAACCTCCCGCGGACAGAGCGTGCGTCATATCACTGTGTTGGTATTCGGACCCCGACTTGACATGAAAATCGGTGGAGTTATTTACATCAGGAAACAAGTCTCGAGCCGAAGCTCGCCTCTGACAACTTAATAAATGTCTTTATTGAATTCAGAAGATTTGAAAACCTTATAAAACATCAAAAAAAGCAAATTTTAATTTTTCGGCATTTAATACTACTTATGAAATTTTATAAGTAGTCTGTAAATATAGCTATGATCAATAGCTATCGAACCTTTTTTGAATCAACTCAATCGGTGCACTACAACCGAAGATACACCGTTTATAAGTATTGGACCTATTTGATCAAATACGTGATCACAAGCCATATACCAAAGTCTTGTCCACCAGCTGATGTGGCCTTTGTTCTCTTTCCTAAACTTTAAACGCTTCTATCTCCGGTTCTAGTGCTCGGATTGGCTTCCAATTTTAACAGTCATGTTTTCTCGCTCTCACCTTTCATTTGAGACCTTACTCAACTTTCTCTGATCACCAGAAGCTGAGTTGAAAAAACTGTCGTCAAAATAGTCAAAATCGTGTACAAATGCATGAAAATCGGTTTTGAGCAAGCTCTCATTTGGAAACGAAGCCTTCCTGAGGTCTGAAAATATAGGATCCTAGAGAACAAAGTGCGGTGTTTTCACTGAAAGAAACCCGACGTCTTCACTCACCTCCAATCCTCCGTTATTCATCACCAAAATCGAAAAAATTCGATACATAAAAAATTCGAAAATTTTATTCGCGCGCTAGAGTCCAAAAACGAAATTTCAATTTTGCGAAAAAATCCTAAGTCCGCCATTTCGCCAATTTCCCAAATCTGAAATTGCGTCTCAAATCTAAACGAAGGAAGATATGGACAAGCCGTGTCTTTCAGTGAATTTATATCACTCTTACATTTCCAACGAGCTATTGCTCGACTTTCTACGATCTCTACGACCGAAGATAGCCGGGGGGGGGGGCGTCAGCCAAATTTTTTCTCGCCGATCGACTTGAAACTCACCATACCGATGCATAATTTCACGCTGAATCCGAATCTGGTCTCAGATTTGCCATTGGAGTTGTCGTTCAGTCGCTAGAGCCCAAAGTTAGCCGTTTTTTGCCCATTTCAATTTTGTGAAAAAATCCTAAGTTCGCCGTTAACTCTGTCGTTTTTCGCCAATTTCCAAAATCTTAAATGGCATCTCAAATCTAAACAAAGAAAGATATGGACAAGCCGTTTCTTCCAGTGAATTTTTATCACTCTTACCTTTCCAACGAGCTATTGCTCGACTTTCTACGATCTCTACGACCGAAGATAGCCTGGGGGGGGGACGTCAGCAAAATTTTTTCTCGCCGATCGACTTGAAACCCACCATACCGATGCAGAATTTTACGCTGAATCCAAATCTAGCCACTAGAGCTCAAAGCTCGCCGTTTTTCGCCAATTTCCCAAATCTTAAATGGCGTCTCAAATCTAAACGAAGCAAGATATGGACTTGAAACTCACCATACCAATGCAGAATTTTGCGCTGAATCCAAATCTGGCCTCAGATTCACCATTCCAGTTGGCGGTCAGACACTACCAGGACGGCCAACCACGACCAACCCTGGACGGCCGGCCCAGACCGCCGCGCCAACCACACGCCTGCGCCGCCAAAATAGCAGGCCCGCGCTGTGCGCAAATGGGAGGATATCTTACTACTGTTTCTGACTCTTCTTGGTCCATTATCAAGCTCATTAACAAAATTATGACATGCTATATAACAAGAGCTTAAAATTCAACCTTATAGGCATCTTAACATATGAAATGGCATGTTTATAAAATGATGAAGTCCTAGATATGTAAAGCTAATGTAACCAATCATAGAAATTGTCATATCACATTCAAGTGGCGGATAAGCCCTTTGTCCCTTTGATTCAACATTGGAGTCTCCTCTTTTATTGAGATTGCTTCGACAATTTGTAGATCATCTACTACACAGAAATGAGCGATGGTTTTCATGTTGTTTAATATGTTTCTCGGTTTCTTGTTATGTTTATCCAACCAATGCGTTTTCATTGATCCGTTATTTTCGTGCTGTTTACATCTTACTGATAACAAATTTGTTGTGTATCCAATATAGTTGGCATTGCTACAAATACCTTCCGGGCATGTATACTGATAGACAACATTGTTGTTCGACTGAAATTTATCCAATTTTGTTTTTATCGCGTTCACTAATTTGTGGTTCTTATAATAGATCATCAGTTTAATTTTTGAATCAGAATCTTTTGTTTGTGTGTTGTCATTGAAACTGATGATCTATTATAAGAACCACAAATTAGTGAACGCGATAAAAACAAAATTGGATAAATTTCAGTCGAACAACAATGTTGTCTACCAGTATACATGCCCGGAAGGTATTTGTAGCAATGCCAACTATATTGGATACACAACAAATTTGTTATCAGTAAGATGTAAACAGCACGAAAATAACGGATCAATGAAAACGCATTGGTTGGATAAACATAACAAGAAACCGAGAAACATATTAAACAATATGAAAACCATCGCTCATTTCTGTGTAGTAAATAATTTACAAATTGTCGAAGCAATCTCAATAAAAGAGGAGACTCCAATGTTGAATCAAAGGGACAAAGGCTTTCCCGCCACCTGAATGTGATATGACAATTTCTATGATTGTCATTCTACGCTATTACATGGTATTCATCAGTTGTCCACAAAAATTTAACGGCAACTCAAAAAGAACATTACAGAAAAACAGAAAGAATATACCAAAAATGCATTAAAATCGATCATGATCTAACATTCAACCAAATATGTAAAGAAAACAATATTCTACCAAAGTACATCAAAATTAAGTTACACAAGAAAGAACTAGAAGATGAAGAAATGACGAAGTCTTTCAGAACAGAACTGATAAAAACCGAAATCAATAAAAACAAAGAAAAAATATATATATATTCAAAAAAGTTCAGAGTCTCAGCAATTGGTTTGATATATTGAAATAATTGAAGTGAAAACACATGGAATGCACAAGCGCTTTCTTTATTGGTAAATTCCCTTATTCAATTTATTTCTTTCTATTTATTATTTTAGCACCTGAAGAATAAAGAAAGCGCTTGTGCATTCCATGTGTTTTCACTTCAGTTATTTCAATATATATATATATATATATATATATGATCATAAGTAATCGCCATGAGACTTAATAATAAAGATAAATTAAAAAATCAACGTAGTCTCAAGATAGAAATTGTTTATTCACGAATTTTCGTCTAAGACTTCATCAGGTGATCTTCGTTCACCTGATGAAGTCTTAGACGAAAATTCGTGAATAAACAATTTCTATCTTGAGACTACGTTGATTTTTTAATTTATCTATATATATATATATATATATATATATATATATATATATATATATATATATACTCAGTGACAAAAAGAATGAAACAAGTCCTGATATGAATACTTATGACTTAAACTTGGTTGTACTGTACGTTTGTTTGTTGTTTGTAAAAGGAGAACTCGAATGCTTTACTCAAAAACATTTAATTTGATACTCATGATTTTATCAACTTAAGTTAGAAACGGGTGTGACCACCGCGAGCATCCAAACAGGCATCGATGCGTGAGGGCATGGATGAGCACAGTCGCTGGATGAATGCCAGGTCTAAGAGGTTCCACTGCTCGATCAGTCTGTCGGCCAACATCTTCAAAGACACTGGTGGGTGGTTGTACCTCTCCCTCACTCTGCGACCAAGTTCATCCCAGCAGTGCTCGATGGGGGAGAGGTCGGGAGAACGTGAGTAATGGGCAAAAGACCGTTCCAGGACACCATAAAATTCAAAAAATAGTATCTTTAAAAACGACCTAAATTCATGAATTTGAACCCTTTTTCAGGTTATTAAGACCTAAATACATGAATTTAGTCCATTCAAAAAGTACCATTTTTTCAAAAAATGGCATTTTTAAAAACGACATAAATTCATGAATTTGAACCCTTTTTCAGGTTATGAAGACCTAAATTCATAAATTTGGGCGTTTTTAAAAATGCCCATTTTTCAAATTTTTCAAAATCTAAAATTTGAGAATTACAATTTTCACCCCCAAAATCATGACCGTTCCAGGACACCGAAAATCATAAAAGTTGAGAATCTCAAAATTTGTGAATTACAATTTTTACCTTGTAAATCATGACCGTTCCAGGACACCGAAAATCATAAAAGTTGAGAATTTCAAATTCATGAATTTTATCCATCTTTCAGGTTTTTAAAACTAAGGACTAAAAATATTTCTTTAAAAATGGATGAAACAAAAGTGGAAGAAACCGCAAGAATATATCCTTCGTTATCATATGAACGTAGTTCTACTTTAATGGACATTGAAAAGATTAACATTGAAAAAATGAATAAAGAAAAACACAAAGATATAGTACGTTATATGAAAGATAAGGAATCTCAATTATTATTAAGATTAAAGCATTATAAAAAATTAAGAAAGAGATGGAGTAAAGTTAAGAATGTAACACAAGGAATTGGCATATTCTTAACAATAAGTTTAGGTGCTTTAACAATTGTTATATCTTCAGGTGTTTTAGTAATTCCAGTAGTTGCTACAGCTTTAACAGGTACGGGTGTTTTTGCAACTTCACTTGTTACAATGTTAGATAAATCTTTAATAACTAAGAAACGAAAATCATTAAAAACTAAGCATTTACATATTAAAGAAGTCTATGATAAACTACATTACTACTTTCAAAGAGTATGTGATGATAATGTTATTACGTTAGATGAGATTGAAAAATTTGATCAAATAGCTAATGAAGTAAATCAAATATCATTTCAATTACAGTCAGAAAAAGTTGATGATAAGAATAAACAGGATGGCAAAATTTCTAGTGATGGTAAAACTTTTACTGATGGTAAAATTTCTAATGAAGGAAATGATAAAATTTTTTTAGAAGAGCTAAAAACTTTAAGCGAAAATTTAAGCAAAACTTTATTAAACAAAACTTAAAACGAGAAAACTTTAAACGAAAAGATGTCAGACAACAAAGCAATAAAAAAATAATTTGTTCAGTAAAATGTTTTTGCTGTATTCCAATGTTACCACAAAATTCAAATATTATATTTTAAAAATGGATAAAATTAGAGCTGATAATTTTAAAAGAATAAATAAAACATTATATTTGTATATTTTTATTACTCGGTAAACAATTGTTCGATAACTCTTCATGAATTTTTTTATCAATATTAATTGTGATAAATCCATAATCTTTTGACCAAGCATTATTACACGATTGTTTAAATTCATCTTTATCTCTTATACATAAATCTCTTAACAAATCACTTAAGTTTCTTGCATTTATTTCAAATAGTATAAATATATTTGCATTCTTTCTAATAACACTTCCATCTAATGAATACATACTTTGTGTTAAATAAAATACACTACAGTTATTATGTCTACCTCTTGTGAAATAATTTCTCTGAACTGACTGATTTCTATCATTAACACAATCATCAAAAATTACACAATGTTTCATTGTTTTATCTAGTTTACTAGGATCTTGCATATTACCACTATCATCTATTAATTGTATTTTTATATGCTTATTTTTATTGGATTCAACTAATTGTTTATTTTTTGCTGCTTCTTCACACCACAAATTTATTTCTTCTTCATATTCAGATTTTTCATATTCTTCGAATAGAGAAGCAATTGCTGTTTTTGTAAGATTATTTTCAAATCCATATTTTAAAAATTGATAGACGGGTTGTTCTGCCGTTGTTGTATAAATTATAAGATTGTTATAATCCAAAAAATTTGGAGTCGTTAAAATTTTAAATAATAGATATGTTTTTCCACATCCTGATCTTCCACAAATAACTGACAAAACTTTATTAGATAAATTTGGATGATGATTAAATTTAAGTTTTTTTTATTTAAAGTCATTTCATTCATTTTTAAAGTAATAAATTCATCCATTATTGAATTAGTGTTTTTAAAAACAAAAAAATTAAAATTTTAATTTAAGTTTATTTTTTGTTTCTAATAATAAGATTAATAAGATTAATAATGAAAATGATAAAAAAATTAAACTTCTCTAAAGTTATACGCTTCGAAGGAGTTTATACCTCCCGAACCAAAAGATCTATCATAATCTCTTCACCTCCAAAATTTATTTCTTGTCCTTTTTCATCAGTGATTCTAATGCCAATGTTGTTAATAGTTTTTCTTGTAATAGGAAATATATTAATGTTTGTGGAATTACATTTAATCTATAACCAATGGGTACAGTAAAAGCTGGAAAACTGAATATTAAATTTGATAATTTACCATTTATATATCCTCCTTCAATAATGTCACAATGTACAACAATTGAATTTATTTCAGTTATTTTTGGAATCTTCTCACCTAAATGATAACCTTGACTATAGGTTTGTTTATTAAATCCTAATAGCTTTGACAATGATCTATCATGATTAAAATCAACTTGATGATTTTCGTCTAAAGTAAGAGAAAATTTATTAACTGCCGGTTCAACTGCAAAATGTAATTGTTTCTTATCTTTAAATGGTATACCTAAATGTCTCTTAATTTCATTTGATATTGTTTCAACTTCGTAAGAACCAGGAAGAAAAGTTAGTATTTTCCATGTTTTGCCTTTATCAGTAGAATATCTAAATTGATCATTCACATCTTTGATAACGTTTTGAATAGTGTTAAATGTAGAGAAACTAGTCAATGCAATTTGATAATTTTTATTTTGTTCCAAATGTAGAATGGGTTCTAAATTACAAGTGTGTGATGAAGTAGTTGTTATAATTTTTAACGTCGTACTAAATTTTGATGAACCCAAAATCTCTGTCAAATTTTCTAAATGATTATTAATTTTGTCTAAATCTGCTGAACACATTTTTAAACTAAAAAATTAATAAATATTTTTTTATGAAAAAATTAAAAACAAAACATATTTCAGCTACGGTCGAAGCCCTTAGAAACATCAGAGATGTCCGGTTATACTTTTATAATCCTCTTCATTTAGAATCTTCTTTTCTAACAGTCTTTTCAATATAGCATGAATTTCATTGAAACTAGAATTATGTCCTTCTTTTATTGCAGATATTAAAATATTTAATCTATTTAGTAATTCTTGTGGATCATCTGGTAAAAATACAGTTGTTTCTGTTTCTGTTTTTTGTTTCTGTTTTTCAGATAAACCTTTCCCTACTTTAACTCCCGTTGATAATAAATTTTCTAATTGTTTATAACGTCTAAGAGTTTTTACTGTCACCAACTCTATCTAATATAGCTTTATATTTTATTAGATCTTCTACAGCATAATTATTTAAATCTGCTCCTCTTAAAAGATTAACAAAATTTCTATCTAAATTAAAAGGAGATTTATCTGGTGAAAAAATTAAACCTCGAAAAGGTTGTGGAAATATTTCTTTACCACCAAGATAAAATCTTGCAAATAATTTTTTATCTAAAAGAAAGTAGAATGTTCGAATAACATAGATTTTGGTAATTTTTTATCTATGTTTGCTCTAATAAACCATAGTCATCTAATAGTGTTTTAAGTACAGGATCCGCTATATCAACACGTTTTTCATTAAGTTTCCTTTCAAGAGTTTTAAATGGTCGACAGTTTTTTCATAATCAGTTTTTACTTCTTCAGTTATTTTAATTTATCAAACATATCAGATTGAATACCAGCTTTTGTCATTCTATGTTGAAGATGATTTTCTTCATAATATTTCTTTGTTTATTAATTCGTCTAATTGTTTTAATTCTTTTAAAATTATCAGCTCTAACTTTATCCATTTTTATATGATAATTTTTATATTATAATATTTTATAATATTTTATAATATATATTTTTATAATTTTTATATTTTATATTTAAAAATAGAAATTAGAAAATTAAAAGGTAAGTAGTTATTCCATCAGGTAAAATTTTTCTTTTATCATCAAATGGATCTAATGCTAATTTATGTTCTTCTTTTAAATACATTTTATGTTTTTTGAATTAAGTCTATAATTACATGCTGTTTTTATTTCATTATTAAATAATGCATTTTTATAATCTTGAAATGTTATTTGATTAGCCACTGATGCCTTTGAAATTCCTTTTAATGTTTTATGTGTTTTAATATTATTAGTTGTATCATAACATAACATTTAGATTTTAAAAATATAGCTTCTGTTATGAAATCTTCATTTCCTTCTAATTCATCTTTTACTTTACATAAATCAGAAGGATGAATGATATCTTTATTTTATTATTTCTTCATCAAGTGAAGAATTATACGGTATTGTTAATTCTAAGAAAACAGAATCGGTATCTGTAAAGTGTAATTTATAGTTTTTGCCATAAGCAGGTGCTAATAATCATATATAAAACTATACATAAATAGTTTAGCTAATTCTAATATAGTGAAACCAATGAAATTAACTTATCATGTTTTACGCTAGATTCGACGTAAATTGAACAGCACATAGTTCATCACTAAATCTAGTAGTTCTTTTATATGTATGTTTCCTTGTTAAATTTTGAAACCTATCTTTATCATAAACTATTTCAATATTTTGTCTATTACGCACATTTTCTAAAGTCTTACCATAAAATGCATTATTCATTAATTTGAAGAACACGTTTCCAAAATCATCTTTATTTCTTTTAGCTATTTTACGTTTTTCTATATTGAACTCTATATAATTTTTTAACCACCTAGATTTTCTATACTCTAGTTTTCGATGTATTTTGTGAGAATCATTCCATGATCTAAATACCAATCTAGCATTCTTCCTTCAACAACATACTTTCCTTTATTACTTTGTGTTAAACATAAGTTTTTTGTTGGTCTGTATTTTTTCGGAATTATAGATTTTGATAATCTGAAAAATCTTCTATATTGGAATTTTGTTTTCTGGACAGAAAGGATAATATTTTGTTGCTATCTTTTATATAATCAGGATATACTAAATCAACTTCATATACATAACCAAAATTATTTTCACCATCATATGTTCTTTGATAAACAAGATTATTACACCATGTCATTTCACCTGTTGGTAATTCTTGTATCATGCAAGAAGAATATAAGCTATTAAAATCATAATATAACAAATAGTTTTCTCTCATGAATTCATCAATTGCTTTTTCACGTTCTAACTCCTTCTCGTTTCGTTCGAAAAATTTCTAATATTTTTTCTTTTTCTTCTGGAGATAAAGGTTTCATTATTCCATATTCTTGTGGATTTACTTTCTTATTATAACATTTAACATATCTATTACCTAAAACTGATGAAACTCCACCTCTAATTCCAGATTCAAAAAATAATAATTTATCATATGTATTTTCTTTATAATGTTTAAGTTTAACGGACTTGTCCTAGAGCCATCGGCTTGAACACCATATGTTTTAATCCTGCTAGCCATGTTAAACCTGGTGTAGAATAACAATAACATGGATCTATTCCGTAATATTCTAATTTCACGAAAGTTTTCGAAAAGATCAGCTAGTATTAATACATCTATCTGAAGATATTTCATTGTATAATCATACATTGTTTTACAATTTAACTCTCTCCAATTCTTTTTCAGCTTCTCACATAGTCTTCGTCAGATAATTGTGATTGTTTTAATGTTGATTTAAATTATTTATTGAGAAGTTGTTCTTCTTCCATAATTTTATTCACAGAATTAAATCATCTTCGACTGTGAACCACAGGTTTATCTCCATGATAATGCTCGACGTGACCGCAGCAATACTCATACGAAATATCCTTTTAAAGGTTTTAAATTATATTTATTTAATATTTTACATTGTTCAGGTTTCAAAGTTTTCCCATAACATCTAATGAATAAGGATAAAAAATCTAAATGCATCTAAAATTCTAATACAACCTAATTGCATTGAAAAATATTCTTCTTCTTGTTTACATAGTACATTTATTTGTTGTTGTTGTAATTTTTCAGATGAAAATAAATCTTTCATTACTAGATGGAAATCATATTTAGAACCATTGTAGAAATATAAAGGAACAAAGTTATATTTAAATTTATTAGCATTAAGATTACAAGAATTATGTGCTGCACCTCTATATAATCCATTTAGATGATCATGATCTTTTACTTTATCAATATATCTAACCTCTGCCAGTTTTATATTTATTTGTAAATCCTTTTCCACAGTAATAACAATTTATTTCATCATAAAATTCTTTTCTTTCTTCATCCGTTAATGGTATCATTGGTTTATTTGTTTCAAGCAATTGTGAAAAACGTCCTTGTAATTCTTCTACTTTCTTTGTAAACATTTCTGAACTGTCTTCACCATAGTATTGTAAATATTCTGATTTAAATAATTCAGAGATAATTGAATGAATGTACATTCCCCAACATAATGGTTTTTGTTCAAATAAATATTTTCTTTACTTTGTTCAGTTGAACTTTTTCAGGCGCACTTTTTCAGCGACTTTTTCAGAATTATAATTTTCAGAATTATAATTTTCAGAATCGGGTGAAGCCCTGGAACTTTCCGTTTGATTTTGTGTCATATTAACATTATATGCTTCAAAATCACAATAAATAGTAAAGGGTACTTTATTTTTAAAATACCATTTATTATATTCTAAATAATCATCTTTAGGAAAAGTATTTTGAACTGCTTCGTTTTGTTGACAATTCTCCAAATGTCTATTCATTTCTTCTAAAGTTCTAAAACTTGTCATACATTGAAGACAAGGAAAATTTTTATTATCTGAAGTTTTTGTAAATATAGAAACATCTTTACACAATATAAAATGACCCTGATAATATAATATATTCGCTTGTGCTGGTTGTTTTGACTGTTCTAATTTTCAAATTCATACTTTATATATTTCATGTGTTTCATTAATTTCTTTTGTAAGATTAAATGTATTTGATAATAATTTTGATTTAATATTTGTAGCTGATAAATATATTCTTTATCATATTGTTCTTTATATTGTTGTAGACATTTTTTAAAGATTCATTTATTTTTGTTTGGTTTCATTTTCTTCATTATTTAGATTCTTTATTATTTTCTTCATTTAATTTTTGAATTGTTTCTATCTTATTTTGATATTTATGGTGATATTCTTGTAGTAACATTTTTGTTGTTGATAATCTATTTTACATTTTTGTAAACTTTTATTTAAATTTTCTAATTTTTGTTGGTATTCTGAAGATAAAGATGAATATTTGTAATTATAATCATCAGTACGTCCTTTATAATTATTATGATTAATCATTATTGGTGATAGTGTTTTAACAAGTTCAAATTTTTCAGTACATATTATATTTCCTTGGTAAAAAATATTATGATGCATGTAATTTCCTCTATCATTATATACTATTTCTGATTGGCATAAATTTTTATTATTCAAATAAAATTTTTTTGAATCTGAGTAAAGTGGAGTAATTTTACCAATAGAAACATAATTCACATTTAATTCAAAACATTTACTTCAATTAAATTTTTATTCTTTTTATGAAACTTTAGTAACCTATTATAATCATATGGAAATTCATCTAAGCCATCAGAAAGATCAAATTCACTTATGTATTCTTCTTTATTGTAATGACTTAGTCTTTCTTTATGATATTCTGCAGGATGTAAATGTGCTATAATACTCCACAGAAAACAATAATCATCTTCATTTTTTATGTTGATTATTTGTGGTGAACTGAAAGGTAAAGGAACATAACTACCACCAGTATTATTTTTATATTTATCAATTACTATTTTCTTAGATAGTATTTTAACAAATCTCCAACCAGATTCACGTAACTGGGCTTCAATTATACAATTTTCTAATTTAAGTATCATCGATTCAAATATGGGTTGTATATCATTTACATTATGAATTTCTTGCGAATTTGTAAAATGTCCTTGTATTATTTCTTCAGGAATTCCATCAGGTCCATTTTTTGTATAAAGTACTTCTACATTCATATAACATTTGAAAGATTTCTTAAATATATTATAAAAGTTGGTTAGAATATCAGAAAAAGTTTTATCGGTTTCATTATATTCAACCGATTCAACCGTTTCATTAAATATAATATTTTATAATCGTTACGGCTTCATCAAATTCATCTATTTCGTTAAATTCATCAGTATCGCTAAATAAATATTTATATCTGTTACGGCTTCATCGTCACTATAAAAAATTTTTATATTCCGAATGTGAATAATCATCAAACATTTTTTTAACTTTTATATCAGTAGGCAATGTTTCTAGATATTTTTTATAACTATTTAATTTTAATATATTTCCTTCATCAACTCGTTCTACATTTTGTAAATGCATTTAACTTTGTAGATGAGATTGATAACTTCTTTTTGTTGCAATTTTTTTTCACATAAGACACATAAAAGTTTTCAATTTTTTATGTTTAAAGAAAAATTTGTGTTTAGTTTTTGTTTAAAAAAAAAATTTTTGTTTTAATTTTTTAGAGAAAAAAATTCTAAATATATATAATGGAAAAATTCTAATATATCTGCAAAATCGGTCGAAGCCCTAGAACCTTCGTTTGATTATGATAAATTGTTTAATTATTAAGTATTCACTGACACACATTTATTAATGGTTGTATATCATTAAAAGTTTTTTGGCTTCAACAAATGTAGATTTGGCATCAGAAAATGTAGATTTAAACATCAGATAGTTATTGGTGTTGCTTTTCTTAAAGCGTTTCTAACATCATTTATTGCAATTTTTAATAGTTAAATGTTTCATTATCTTGTAATCGTTTTTTGGTATGGTATACCAAATTTTGCATTTAAATAATGATCAAATAAAAATAAAATGTATCAGAATAATTTTTAGTGGTACTTTTGCTTCAGACTCTAAAAAGAATTATTTGTTCTATAACTTGATTTGATAAATGTTTTGTATTGGCATACTTCTAATATCAAAATCTTGAGAGTTATTATAGATTTCATGTTCGGTATCTACTAATATATTTAAATCTTTATCATATACTTGCATATGTTCACTTATGTGTCAACACGTATTATTCCATATTTATGATGTGTATAATATGATAAAGGCATATCATTTTATAATTTTATTAATATCATAAAGAATGCTGCATTATTTGTGTAGTTGTAAAAAATGTTTGAATGTTTTCTCTAATCTTATTATCTACATCACAAGCTTTATGAGCTAATACAACTATTGAATATTTTTGATGTCTTCCTTTTGTAAATATTTCTGACATATTTTTTTGTTTTGATAAACTTGGCAACATCATCTAAATTAATAAAGATGTATTTTCAGGTGTAACCAGCAAAACTTTCCATATCTTGTAACTCATCTAATTGTTTATCATTATAGACGTTTGTAAAAGTTGGCCATCAGAAGTATGCATACAAAAAATATGTACTTTTGTTTCATCCTTATAATATTGGTTTATTATTTTTTAATAAACGTAGTCTTACCACTTCCAGTTTTACCGTAAACAATGAAATGTAAATTTTCTTGATACATTTTACCTTGTTAATATTTTTATATTATTTTATCCTTAATCTTATCTCCTCAGTCTTCCATCCTTTCAAAAGTTTTTTTTCTTGTTATACAAAATTATTCTCTTTTGTTCCTCTGTTAGAAAGTAACCCCATTGATTTCCAATACATATAAACAAGATGATAAATAAAAAATTTAAAATACATGCTAACAATATTTTTATACAATGAAATTTTAAAAATTCCAAAGACGTGTAAGATCTGATGTGGTATTTTTTTATTAAGAGATGAATTAGGGGTATGTCTCTAAATATCTTTAGTATATGTATTTTTTTCTATATTATTATATATTTTTATCTATATTATTATAGTATTTTATCTATATTAATTATTATATCTAGTATTATATATAGGATTATCTACATTATTATTAATATCTTTAGATTCGGATCTTGAGGGGTAGTGTATCTTGAAACTCAGTGTTATTCATATAATTATTTATTATTTCGTTTATTGCATTAAGAGATTTATGACGACTTAGATTACTTATATTACTTTATTACTTTTATCACTTTTAATTAAAACCGGTGAATATAAATCTTACCAAATTTTCGCTTTTATTCATTTAATTATTTTTAAAATAAAAATTTAGGGATTATATATTTGTTTAATTCCGGACTAGCATACTTACACTCTTATGAGTGTTTTTAACCTCTGTAGAACCTCCGGAATGTGGTCGGACTTTTTGTTCCTATACTCAAAAGAAGTATGTTTACGAACCTCTCCTCTCTTCCGGAATGCTTAAGAATATTTTAATAAAAGAATATTTTATTCTTTATAAAAAATAATATAATTATATAATAGATTATTTTAGTTGAAATACAACTATTTTAGTTGAAATACAACTATTTAGTAGAAATACAACTAATATAGTTGAAAGACAACTATTTTATTTGAAATACAACATTTTAGTGATAATACAAATAAAAATTATTAGTTTGACATAAAATTTTATTTGGACATAAATTATTATTTGGATATATTATTTGATTATAAGTTTTGGACATAGTGTTACATGTCGCTGAAAATTTTTCTTTAATATAATTTTTGACAACCTCTACATTTAACTTTTTTCTTTTAAACATCCTTACACTGATATTACTATCATAAAACTCGTCTTAGGTTTAGTATTTTGACAACTTGTACATTGGCTTGTAGAACTTATTACAAGAAATAAATGATTAGTAATTCCTTGATTGTAAAATATTATACAATACGACATAACGATTCGTTAATTGATCTTTGTTTTCTGTTTTTTCCTCTTCGTGTTTTTCGCTATATTTTTAAAGGACGTGCATAATTTTTGATGTTATAGTTTTATTACATCCGCGAACCATATTGTGTGTGTGTTATTACTTTCAACAATTTGATTTTATCAAGAATTTTTTGTGCTACATTATTATTTTGGAACAATAGAGGATTATTTTGAAACACAAAGGATTAATATTGTGCTACATTATTAAATTTGGTCTAAATAAAATTATTAAAATTTTGGCCTAGGTGAATTTATTCTAGCAGTATTATTGCCTAGGTGTATTTATTCTAGCACTGTATTTTGCCTAGGATGTATTATAATTCAGAGCAAGTTAATAGAAGAAATTGATGTTCTTTATCTAGAAGATACAATAAAAAGCTTTAATCATTGTAAATGGATATGCTTCTGATGTGAAGATAATTAAACAGAGAATACTATTAATAGGTTGAATATAATCTCGGGAATACAATTAGTTGAAAATTTTAGATTTTGAATATTATTAGGTTGTATAAAAATTAGGCGGTAATTGATTCAAATGCATTAGCACATGGTGTGTTTTTACCATATGAGAGATATAATAGTGTTTTTTGATTTAAAAAACGCATATTGCAAACTTGACAAATTTGAGTCATTTCCTATTTTTATTTTTATCAGGAAAAAATTTATATTTTTAAAAATTTATGTATTTTTAATAATTTATGTATTTTTTATAATTTATGTATTTTTATAATTTATATGTATTTTTATAAATTTATTGTATTTTTTATAATCCAGAAAAAATTTTATTTTATTGTTTAAAAT